>BMAO01026702.1:0-140105 GCA_019973975.1 Trichonephila clavata
TCTTAGATTTTGAAAAGCTATTTTTTGTTCATGATTAAATTCAAAAAGGTTTTGTTCCTCGCAATAAATCACTAAGGGGTCTGGCTATTATAACGTATGAAGGAATATATTTTCTGAAATACCCTGTTAATCCAAGAAAACTTTGACATCTTTCGCGTTTTTAGGTTCTGGAAAGTTACAGGACTGCTACTGTCTTTTCCGATGAGGTGAATTGTACCGTTCTGAATTATATGCCCTAAAAATTAATTTTCCTTTGCAAGAACTGACATTTTTTTAGATTTAATTCAAGGCCGTATTTGGAAGCGATTTCTAACACACGAGTTAATTTTTCATAAGCTTCTTTTTCATCTATTGCCGGAATTATTATATCATCTAAATAAATAATTAAAGTACCGTCTCTTAATAAGTCTCTAAACACGTAATTAATGTATCTTTGGAAATAGTTACTGCTAATAGATAAACCAAATGGCACTTTTAAAAATTCATATTGACCTGTTTCTGTTACAAACGCGGTATATCTTCTACTTGTTTCATCAACATCTACATGAAAAAATGCATTCTTTAAATCTAGCGTCGAAAATACTCTACCGTTCCCTAATTTATCTAATACCTCTTCAATTACAGGAAGTGGATATCTGTCCCTGATTATTTTTTTATTTAGCTTTCTATAATCGATACACAAACGCATCGTTCCATCTTTCTTCTTACACACCACAATAGGAGACGAAAAATCTGAACAACTCTCTTTAATTATTCCCTGTGCTAACCACAGCTCTATTTGTTTTTCAACCTCGCGCTTTTCAAGTAAAGATAGCCTACGTGACCTTTGACAAATGGGTTTTTCATCTGACAAAATTATTTTCATTTTCAAAGCAGTAGATTTCGTTTTATTTGGTTTGTAATGTTTTATTAGTGTATGTACTTGACTCCTTAATCTACTATTCGAGATATGCGATAAATCATATGAACATTCCTCGTATGCCTCAGATACCTTTAGCAAAAACAAATTAGACTTATCCATGATCCTCTCGGAATTAACTAAACATCCTGACTCATCAATCTGCTGTTCCCCCACTATTCCATCCTTTAAACATACCGGATTGCATATTCTAACATTTGACCTTGCTTCCTCTGATCCACTTTTCAAGAACTCATAAACTCTTAAGGGTAATAATATTTCTGCCTCGATCTCGCACACTGCCGCGGGGATGGTTTGTGTTCCCCCCCTTTCAATGAGATTGTAAATTCTGAAACGTTTGCAATCCTCCGTTCGCCAAAACAACTGGTTAGGGTGATTTGAGAATGCACTCTTTTTTTCGCTGAAACGTACTTTTTTATTTATGATAACTGAGTTGGCTCCACTATCCAAAGTGGTAATTAATGGGATATCATCAACAATTACGTCTACATACTGTAATTCATTTTTGATTAGAAATAGTTTTAATTTGGTTTATGGTATGCCCTACACTTTTATCTTTATTTTCTGACTTCGCCGTTTTTTTCGCACAATTTCTAGCAAAATGCGGCCCTCCACACACATAACACGAGATTATTTTTTCTTGTTTTACACTTTGGTTATGTTTTGGGAACTGTCTCTGGAAATAATTAGTATTTACTATGTTCGCGCGGTTTTTAATGTAAGCATCATTATCGTTTTTACTCTTAACATTGTTATGGTTTCGCGATTCATGCAGTGATCTGTTTTTCGAAATAAAAAATATATCGCAAGCTTTTCCTAGCTCATCTGGCACAAGCCATGAATCCGCCTGCAAAATTTTAATATGTGAAGCAGTTTCTAATCTAAAGTGTCTAAGATTTTATCACTGACCATTAAGTCAAATAGGGATTTAAAATCATTAACGTTCCGAATTTTTAGGTAATATTGAAACATAGCACTTAAACGAGTAGCGAATTGCACATGAGTTTCATCTGTTTGCTTTTTGGCTTTTCTAAAATTAAGTAAGCATTCCTGAGCAGTGGGTTGGAATTCTCTTAAAACTAATGATTTGACTAACTCATAATTTTGATTTCGTCATCTTTTACGTATAGTAAAATGTTATGTGCCCTCTCACCAAGAATATTAATCAGGATTTCTGATTTTAAGTCATCTGGAACATTTTTAATTTGAATGCTCGTTCTATCGATTGAAAAAAAAGACCAAAATTTTCAGGTTTTGTTGGGATTTGTATCGTTAATGTTTTTAAACTTTAATTAAATTTTCTAAATATTAGTTTCCCCCTGTAAACTTTTCTGGGTTACATTCCCTTCAGCTTTTGCCTTTTGAAGTTCAATTTCTCTGTCCATCTGTTGCAGTTTAATTTTTTCTAGCTATAGCTGTGAATTAGTTTCTCCTTCCATCTGTTGCAGTTTAATTTTTTCTAGCTCTAGCTGTGAATTAGTTTCTCTTTCTATCTGTTGCAGTTTAATTTTTTCTAGCTCTAGCTGTGAATTAGTTATTTGTAGCTGCTGTTCGGCTTTTGATTGTCTATCCTCAATGGACAAATTTATCAGATTCATTACAAATTCTGGGTCATCTTTAAACAGTTTTGAATTTTCCAATTTAGTTTTTAGCTCGAAAATTGTTTCTTTAGAGGAAACTTGCTCCCCAATTTCATTGAGCACATTTATCAAGTCCTCTTTTCTTGTACATTTATGATACGACATTTTAATCCCAATAGAAGAGTATAAAAAGGTATCTTACCTTTTTTTGTTGTTGTTGTTGAGCTGTATCAATCAGGAAAAGGATCACTTGAGTTTATCCGTTCAAAAGCACAGTCAGAGTTCGAATGTTCCGTTCGGTTTGCGAAAGTCCTGAACAGTTTTTTTTTTTCACAGCGCACTATTAATTTAATGTCCTCACAGTCCACATCCGGCCAAGCACCCATTTTATGTGGGGTTATGACACGGAGTTCTAGGGGTATTCACATTGATTACACTGTTTTTAACTAATACTAACGTTTAATGTGGACAATTACATTACTACACTCTACTATACAGATATATTATTGGCAGCGTTTCGATTACTTCTTCTTGTATTCAACAATAGTTTCTCAGTCTCTTCACTTAACAATTATCACACCACGGTTCACAACGGTGTATGGCATTCAGATGATGGATGTGTCACCTTCACGTGACTGTCCTTCCAGCATCGGGCCACTTGGTCCCTACACGGCCAGTTAGATCCCGGTTGCTTTCCTTTTTTCTTAGCAGCGTTGGCTCTGACCTCCTCGTCGAGACCTCTCGCTCGCTCATCTCCCTCTAGTCAGTTCGCTCGCTGGTGGCTCGCGTCGCCAGCGCCCTCTATAGTGCCGTCTATGTGGAAATCCCACATATATATGTATATATATATATACTAGCTGTGTGTGTGTGTGTGTGACCCGGCCACGCGTTGCTGTAGCTTTGTTTTAATACGATAGTTCAATATTATCCTAAGCTATTCAATGCAGTCAAATTAATCTTCGTTTATGATTTTGGAGGGTTGAAATAAAGTATAAAACAAAAAACTATTTTAATTTTGCATTTCATTCATCTCCTATTTGAGTGTAGTATAAAGCATGAATTACTAACGAAGTCATTAGGTAACAACACATGAAGATTTAATTTTATAAATGTGGTGAATTACGTTGATTCTTTGCAATTTTTAAAATTATTTTTATCAGTTTAAAGTAAACAACAAATAATTTTACACAACTAATCGCTAATCGGGGCACAATATTTTTCGGTAACCCGTATTTTGCTAACTCAAATAGATTCAACGGTTTCCGCACACGTGAGCATGTAATATCTAGTTGCCCGTTCGAGAAATATGAATTTTCTAAGTCCAAGTATCAAATGAATATTGTTCGGGTTTGAGATTCATTTATGGTCATCGCGAAAGCCAAACGAATCGGAATTGAAGCCTTTTGAATGGTATTAGAGATTCTGATGGTATCAGTGGAATACGTGGCAACAGATTGCGTGGTAGCAGAACCGAATTTTCATTTACACTTTACAGTCAAAATGTTTGCTTTAAGAAGTTCTCGGTATAACTCTTTTTATGATCAAACGTGTACTGTTGCATTATCTAAGTGAATTTAAGTTACACAGATAATAACCAGGGAACCAACCGAAGATATGTGGTGACATTCCTGATACATCTAGAGAATTCCAAAACTCAATAGGAAAATTTACGGTTTTGTTTTCATCAACAATAGTGTCGATTGGCTTAAAAGTCGTTGGATCAACTGGCAACAACCCTTCACCTGACGATTATTTTATCATAATATCAATATTTTTTTCGTTTAAGTAACAGGATTAAAGAGGCAATAATTATCTATATAATTATACAGTATATCCGGAACGACACTCTCAATCAGTTCCTTTTTGCCTAAAGAATATTACAGAAATCATCTGCTTATTTCATGCATTATATATTTGGATAAAGTTCTACTTCACAGTTTCCAATATTCAGTAGTTGGTTAGGAAGTATTTGCTCAGATTGATCATCTTGCAAATAATGTACTCGCGTGTTTATGGTCAGTCGAAGTGTTTCCACGTTTCGAGATAAAAACGATTGTTTTAAACAGGCGTTAATCTCGTGAGCAAAAGTAGAGCGTGTAATGGTTGTTAAAGTCTGTCGGAAATCACCAAATAGTAATACAACAACAACAGCGAATATTCTCTCGTTGCCATTTAAATCTTGCAAAGCTCTATGTAATGCTTTGAGTGAATGTTTATGGGTCATGGTACATTTATCCCTGATCATGATTGAATTCATTTGCAATACTTTAGCGAATCTACTCTTTTTTTCAATGGTACACATTGTATCTTGTATTTTATGAATATTCAATGGCTGCTGATGCGGAATGTGCAGTTTTTCCACCATCTAACAAAGTGACAATAATGCCCGAAGATGCGATTTCCTATTGCGCAATCATATTTTCGTACGACTGCACCTGAAAGTTTAGTTGCTATAGGGAATGAAAATCCGGAGGTGAAACTTGAACGCAAAGCCATTTGACATCATTCCAGCAATATCCAGAAAATTTACGGAAGCTTTTGAAATACGTATCCAGATTCTCGTTCCCTCCCCGAAGAAGCACTCGGTGCCCGCTTTCGACGACCCTGTTCCTTTAAGTTCAGTCTGAAAGGGCACATTACGGTCGGCCGGAATTATCCAGCAAAGTTACGGGAGTTTCTAAAATCCGATTTCAGACTATTCTTATTTCCCATCCAGAAAAACACCAGGAAAGCATTTCTCTCTCCTCAAGAATTTTAAGGCAAGCCCCTTCCACAGTTTGTGCAAAATACTTTCCTCTGGCATTATTTGACGTAGATATGAGATTATCTTGAATTGGATTGAGAATATTCGGATCGGCAGTTCCGAAATACAATCAATACCCACTTTTTGCGTCTCTACAACGGCAAGTTAGGCTAGTACTGCTGTCCGAGAATATTCCGATCCCCCGGCATTATCTGGCAAAAGTACAGGAATTTCTATATTTCGATTCCAGACTCGCTTAAACCATCTCAAATTACACCAGGAATACACTTTTCCGCACCAAGACTTTAAGGGTGAGCTCCTGCCCCGGTTTGCATAAAAAATAGTCATCCTGAATTATCCGACAAAGTTACTGTTATTTCTCAGATTGAATATCTCAGATTCAGATTATCCGTTTTGAAAAACATCAGGGACCAAGTTTTCACGATCCAAGGCTTTTAAGCAAGCCCCTGCTACGGTGTGTCTAAAATACGGTCAACTGGCATTATCCGGCAAAGTTATCGAAACTCCTAAAATTCAATTTCAGATTCTCATTTCACACTCCGAAATGCACACGGAGCTGACTTTTGATGCTCCAGCGCGAGCAAGTTCAATCGTTAGAGAGAATGAAAATCTGGACGCGGGACTCGAATCATATGCCTTTTCTCCTAATTCAGACAGTATCCGGCAAGTTTAGTGTAGTGGAGTTTCAGAAATATGATTTCAAATTATCGTTTCCCGCCCCTAGATACAACTGGAGATTACTTTTGTGCCCCTGAGCCGGCAAGTTCAGTCCCTGGAAGGGGCAATCGCGTCGTCCGGCATTTTCTGGTAAAGTTACAGGAATTTCTAAAATTCGATTTCAAATTCTCGTTCACCATCCCGAATTACAACAGAAACGCACTTTTCCCGCACCAAGACATTAAGGGTAAGCTCCTGCCACGATTTGCGTAATAAATGGTTATCCTGAATTATCCGGCAAAGTTAGAGTTATTTCTCAGATTGGATATCAGATTCGGATTATTCATTTTGAAATACGCCAGGGTTCAAGTTTTCACGATTCAAGGCTTTTAATGTAAGCCCCTGTTATGGTGTATCTAAAATACAGTCGGCCGGCTTTATCCGGCAAAGTTACGGTTAATTTTGGAAACTGACTCAAAAATCAGATTCCACACCCCGAAATACGCCAGGCACTTAATTTTCGTGCATTTTGGTTTGCAATATCTGCTTCCACAGACACATGAGCAATGCCACATTTTGCGATTATTCCCTTACGAAAATCTGGCAATGTGTTTTCCGGATTCTTTACATTTCCGGCAATAAAAAATTATGGCGTGATTAATTGAAATAAAAACCATTCTATGTTTTAAGTTGGACGAAATGACACACAGTATGCAAAATTATATTATGATCGGTTGAGTAGTTTCGGAGACCATCGCAGACAAACACTGTGACACGTATATATATATATATATATATATATAGCAGTAAATAATTCAAAAGAAGACTAAATATACATAATCGACGAGATTTGAAAAGATCGCGTAAGTCGGGGTTATGTAAATCGAGGTATTAGTGTATACAGAATTTATTAGGTGATGTCAAAAATACATCTTAAGTTTTTACTCAGTAATTTATAAGTATTAATTAAAGAGAGAAAATAAATAGAAATACACTGATACTCTGATATGCATATTACCGAAACAGCATTGCATTAATAAAGAAACATTAGTTTATTATGTGGTATAAAGTGGCATATTTATAAAAAATGGACGCACTAAAAGGTACAGAAAAAATCACACAACAAAAAATTAAAAACAAATAAAATTATGCAAAAATTTCACAAATACAATAATAATAGATTAAAATGCCTAAAGTACAACGTTCCTAAATTTTCTCATATATATATATATATATATATATATATAATTCTGCTTTTTTTTAATCTTACTTAATTTTTCCTAAAAGGTCAATCCATTCAAAAACAGAATTATCCTATTTAAATGAAACTCTCTGATTCGTTAGTTACACACGTAATGGTTGGCTGAACATGTTTTCTGCAATCCAGACTTTATTTCCATGTGAGTAATTTCAAAGAGAGGAGGGTATTTTTTCTCTGATTGTGTGTGTTAACAGAATGAAATAAAGATTCAAGAGCACGAAAAAAAAAGGATAAGTAAGTTTTTAAATTCTTTTTTCAATAAATTTTCCTTATCTTCATTTGCTTTCAAGGTAGAAAAAGTCAAGGAATGATGTATTATTTTCTCTACGGGTACATCACATAGAGAAAGACGTTAAATTTTATTTCTGAACATGTTCTCAGAATAGTGATGATATTATCTTAGAATTACAAAAGTAATGTAAATTAAAGCTAACTTAAAAAATACTTTTGCGCCATTTTTACAAGCAATTAATTGGTTTTTATTGGATGCATACAATCGATTGAAAAACAACTAACTCTTTAAATAAATAGTAATTTGTTCTGTGATTTTTTTAAAAAAGTAAAATCAACTAAAATAAGTAAAAATTATCGAGCTATAATCATAACTAGGAAATGAAAATTAAAATTTTAGAGGTTTTAAGCAAATTATATAATAATGAAAGATAATTTAGAATCTTTTAACCTTTATTAGCAAGATATGTAGAATATTTAAGCAAATTTTAAATATATCGCAGTTAGAAATTTAGAGTTCTTTAATCCTTATTTTAAATTTATATTTATAAACTATAATATTAAGCATAATGTCATTAATTCTGAAGAAGATTAATGTTAGAGCTTTTGCCGGCTCTAGCAAAAGTTTTGATACAAAATCTTTGTAAAATCAATATTCGTTATTAAAAATGTGGCTTTTATAAAACGAATATGTTTGGAACTATTGTAATATTTTTTTATTTTTCTTTAGGTATATTTTAGTTATAACTTTTGTTTCTTATGTATTATAATTATCAGTTTGTTTCATACGCAGATTTATGATTAGTGTGAATTAATCTGTTCAATAAATAACTTTCAGAATTATTCTAAAAGCTTTGGAGACTTTCATTGTCCATTAATAAATGAAAAGTAGTGAGCAAAGTAGGTGATGAGGAAATAAATTCATTTCTTTGTTCAGCCGTCCACGCAGCCACGGAAAAAATCCATTAGTGTATAAAATTTGGAAAGTCTAGTAAAGTGAATTGAGTCACTTCGTATTTATAATTACATGTAGAGTAACAATAAAAGGGAAGGGGCATTTCTTTTTATAATTTCTGCAATTTTAAATGTAACTGGACGAAACTAGCATTAGCTTTAATGATTAAATAACAACTAAATTGTGATAATATTGGATTGGATAACTTATGATAATTAATTAGAAAGAATAATTAACTTCTTTATATATTTTTTCTTATAGAATTTTATTTTTTCTACACTTAGGAATACAATATTTTTAAATAGCTTACACTTAAGAGCCAAAACATTATGACCACCTGTCAATAACGAGTTGCCCCCCCCCTTTAGCGCACCACACAGCTTCAACCCGCCTTGGCATGGATGCCACAAGTCCTTGGTAGATGGCCGGAGACAGATTGTACCAGATGTTTAAGCAACGGTCACGCAAATCCGAGATATTGCGAATTCGTGGTCTTTGAACTCCGAGCTGTCGTCTCATGATATCCAAGTGTGTTCTATCGGATTGAGATCCGGTGAGTTAGGCGACCAGGACATTAACTGGAATTCAGCATCATGTTCCTGGAACCACTCCAACACAATTTTAGCCTTGTGACACGAGGCGTTGTCCTGTTGGAACATTCCATTTCCAGCTGGAAAAACAGAGGCCATGTAAGGGTGCAACTGGTCCGCAATGATGTTCAGATACTCTGTAGCATTCATAGTCTGCTCTACCACAACCACGGGTTCCAGAGACGCCCAAGAGAATGTCCCCCAAAGCCGGGATGGGCATTAAGTTGATCGCGATCGACCGGTGGACCACTGAGACATTTTGGGGTGACCGCCTTTACTAAGATACGCTTACTAAAAGAAACTTATTTATAAAACACTGATACCAGCTGGATTTTAGAATCGTCTTATCACAATCGATGTGACTGTGTTTACTTAAGCAAAAGATTCGATAAATGTTTAGATGACACATTTTCCTTCATTGGAAGCAAACGATGACCCTTGACACGTTTACTGCTACTGTTGGGGGGGGGGGGGGAATTCCCAACTCGCCGACTGAAGGAAAGAATAAATGTTGATGATCAGCTCTTCTCGCGCTTTCACGGGATTGGGTTCTTATGTTGACGTAATGTCCCGTGGTAGTGAACAAATTAAGTACATACTACGTCGGTATCAGATTCATTGATTCACGTATCTTCTCTGCTCTCTACATTGAATACCTCTACGGTAGAGCAGTCGCTCAGAGTTGTTCAAGTATTCAACTTGGCAATCTTATGTTACTTGAGTTTTTGTAGTAAAAATAGTATTTTCATATTTTAATAGAGGGAGTACAATGTTGAAAATAAGTGTTAAAAAAGAAAACATACAATTTTAATACAGAATGGCCGCACCTACGTCACTGGGTGGTCCGCAATGCCTTAAACATATTAGAAGTAGACCATACCCTGAAAAAGTCTGCCCATCCCTGCCCCAAAGCATAATACCGCCACCACCGGCCTGTGTATGACTTACTGTACATTGAGGGAGCAACTGTTCGCCTGGAAGACGGTGTATCCTCACACGGCCATCGGCGTGGACAAACAGTGATTTATCTGACCAGACAACTCTCTCCCACTGATCCATGGACCAGTCGCGATGTTCCCGGGCCCAGCGCAGGCGCAGTTGGCGATGACGCTTGGTCAGCAAAGGCACACGAGTGGGACGTTTTTTGCGTAGCCCCATATTCAACAGTGTCCGCTGAACAGTGTGCTCCGATATTATTCTACTTGGCCCTGCATCGTATTGGGCTGTCAGCTGAGCCACTGTCTGGCTCCGGTTTTGCTTCACCATGCGAGACAGTCTCCGACGACCTTTTTCTTTGATAGTGTGTGGACGTCTAACACCATGTCATCTACTGCCGGTTTCACCGTCATTCATTCACTTTGCATAAGTACTAACAACTGTAGATCGCGAACAACCCACGAGTCGTGCAGTTTCGGAAATACTGGTTCCGAGCCTTCGAGCGATTACAATATGCCCTCTATCAAAGCCGCTTAGATCCGCAGCCTTTTCCATCACACACAGAAGTAAGTGAAAGAATGATTCTTCAGACTCTCCAGCAGCAGTTAAATACCACTTCCACCTGATCACGTGCCTTCCCCGTCATCCAGGCGAGTTCATTTCAAAATGCAGGGGTGGTCATAATGTTTTGGCTTTTGAGTTTATTTTGCTAAATTTCATTTGATCGGAATTTGAATTTGATCATTAGCTCCATAAATATTTGATTTATTTTTATATTGTTGCTGTTACTTATGCTACCTGATCAACAGTAACATCAGATCCACGTTCACGAAATTCATCACGGTTAGGGGCTAGATTTTTACGTCTGTCGTTAGCTTAAGCTTTAAGCACCATGCAAGTTACAGTACGATTTTGCTCGGTTCCACCCCAATTTTGAAGGAAAACAGCCTGGGGATGGTCAAGGGCCTTCCACCTGTCTTCCCCTTCCACCAACCTCAAGCGAGGACTTGTGGCTCGACGGCTACTTAGAGTACCCCTCTGCGGTGTGTGTGTGTGTGTGAAGACACTATTCATTTACAAACATCAATGTCGTCTCCGGGATTCGAACCCAGTTCCTACGGCACCGCAGTCATTAACCACTATACCAGTGTTTATTAACATCGCATTAAGTTCAAAGTTCTCCCATTGGCGTGGTATGGTAGTTTGAAGAGCGGGTACAAACTCAGGTGTCGTCCTCATCACTTGACCGAGGCTCAAAATTGCGAGGTGCGTCGCTATGAGCCTTCCTGTTGCTTTATAGTGCGACGTTAAGAAAACTGTCACTCAGAAGCAACACGATGGTTGTTGGTAACGGATGGTAATTTAGAGGTGAAGAGGAAAACACCTGAGCTGGTACCCCTCTCTCCAAACTTCCTCACCACTTTAACGGGTTATATTTGAACTAACAAATTTAATGTGTTTCAGCTCGCCTACATGAGAGTCTTTTATCAGCCCTGGGACGTGGCCTAAATAACACTGGCAACGAGTTCGAGACCATCATTTCTCGATTGCCACCGCCATTCATAGATTTTCATAGAAAATCAATAAGTGTGTTATATAAACAGGATTATTAAAATTGCAGTGATTCACAGTATGTTTTTTACAACGCTTGATAAATGGTCGTATACAAATTGCATAATTGTATGCCCCACTTAAGTCTCAATAATTTTTTCTGATTAGTTGCAAAATTGAACATTTCTTGAACTATTAGAAATAATTTATGCAATCTTCAATTTAAGGTATGTCTCATAACATGAATAACCGAAATATGAAAGCATTTTAATTCATTACCTCAATTTTTTGTAACAATATTTAATAATTTATATCTTTATCAAACTAATCTCTTTTTCAATATTTTTATGCTCTTAGACTTAAAAATAATATATACGTATGTACCTATTTTTGGTTTCAAAAACCATTGAAAAAAATGTTGAATTAGCTTGTGCAGAAAATCAATAATTTTTTAAGTCGAAAATTGTTTGAAACATTCAGTTGACTTAAGCCGCCGTAATTCGGAAACTTCCTGCAGAACTTCACAAAATTTAAAACTAAAGTTTTTTTTTTCATGATGAGAAATCAGATATTTGAAAAAAGGAATGAAGATAATGATAACACGCTCCTTTTTAGAAGTTAATCAACTAAGTTAATTGAGTATCATAATTCAGTTTCTTTTGAGCTATTGACATTGAATTTAACTTTGTTCAGCAGTGACAAATTTGCAATAGTTTTTAAAGATTGCCCATTTTATTGAAAACAGGAGAAAGGTTAGTTGTTATCCTATAATTTTCCGTGTACGGTTTCGTTATATTTTTTTATTAAAATGATTGCGTATTGATTATTAGTTCTTCGTAGGTTAAACTGAGTATCAGTTTACAACCATTATCGTGAAGTTTAGATAAAGTATTTGAAAATTTCACTTATAGAAAGCAAATGTGTTTATCTTTGCTCCCATACTTTGAAAACTACATAGACCTTAGATAATATTTTCTATTTTTGCATATCTTCTAATATTAACGATAAATATGAATTGCATTTTTTAAAATTAATTATATGTGTTATTATAATGCTTTGTTTTCACACATTGTAAATGGGACTTATTAATTATGAAGTATCAGTATTGCAAGCAAATAAAAATCCATATTCATTATAGAATGATTGATGATTATTTTCAACAGTAGTTCAAAATTATAAATACCTTAGAATGAAATCTCTGAAGTATCAAAAATCATTGGGATAGCTTTAAAACTTTTTGGTAGAAATGATATATCAAAAGTATTTTGATCACTATTGAATATCAGTTTAATATTTAGTTTTTACATTTAAGTTCCCCTCGTTACGCAAGGTTATGCATGGGTGTAGTAAACAAATAATTGTAAATGGAGCATATTAAATCTGTTCTCTGTCACTGAACACCACTGAAACGTAACGTAATGTGCTATCAAATGGTAAATTTAAAAAAAAATGAAAATAATTCGACACAAGAAAAAAACATTCTGATAAAGCAATTAAAGTTTCCCTACTACAAGGTAAGGCCTTTAGAACGTATTTAACTCCTGTAGATAGTTTAAAAAGTATTTCTAAAAGGAATTACTCTACGATCTAGCACGGATATTAAGTTTTAATCTCATTCGGCAATAAGTCTTGCAATGTGCTTTAGCAATTTGTTTAATAAATCCAGTCTTGCTTGTCCATTTTTTCTAAATGAAGTTTTTAGTAATTAATTACAACTATTTTTATGAGTGTTTGCGCAAATATAATCACATGTATCTTTTCCATAGATACAATTGTACCTGGGAATACAGAAAGATGTCTAACTAAAATAAAATAACTAATTAACTAAGTATATGTATATGTATACATAGTCAAAACTTCTCTACAAGAGAGAGATGAATAAGCATTAATCAAATCTGAAAAAAATAAAAATTGCAAGTTAATCAGACAATAGATTTTAGAAATGATATATGGAAACAAAATAATAGAGTTCAACATAAAAATATGGATGCTACAGTATTATAAACATTGCTGACTTAGGACAGCTTACATTTTAAAATAATTTATGTAAAAGTAGAGTTGAACATGTTTATGTGGCCAGCCAACCTTCCCCCTTTCTGTTAATAATACTGAGCAAAAACGTACTGAAAATAAGGGACAGAATATCTAAATCCATTACAAGAAAAAGGTAACTTACCTAAAAATTCCATTCAAAAATGCAGAGCCCGCGTAAAACTGCCAGTTATTGCCATAAAGTCGACCCAAATGCAAATTCAAAGCATGGGAATGGCTAAATAGTAGTAGCACTTAGCAAAAGTATGAAAATAATAGAAATAAAAATTAAAAACTGTAAACCTTAGGGACACTAAAATCTGACTTACCTTAGAGACACTAAATCATATATAATTTTTTTTAAAAAAATTAAGAGATTAAATAATTTTATCTAAAATTAGAATTTTGAGGTAACTATATCTATCTAGGAAAAATGATAAATTTATAATTATAAACTATTAATAAACTATGAAATTTCAATCCTTATTATTTAGCCATCAGTCATCATGAAAGACAAGAGATTTCGATGTCAAATTTATTTCACGAATAACATAATACAAGGGATAAATGTTTGAAACAGTATGGCTATTTGAGCAGCAGAATATTTTCTAGAAAGATAAACCACAAATCCTTCACCCACCCCATTTTCCCCATGTCAAACTTAGAAGCTTTTCACGACTAACTTTCATATTTTTTGACGAAACATTCTAAAGCGTCTCACGCAAGAGAAAGAAGAAAAGGGAAACGAAATTTCAAGGCTTAAGATGCTTTTGTTGTTTCTTTTATGTAGCTCTTGTATTTAGTGCTACAAGCACGACTAATTATATGTACATGGCAATGTGTGCTTAGTATTTATATGTTTATGAATGTTTACACACAGTACAAATATCATGCGCTGTTACACTTCGAATGACTTGCAATGTATAGCGGAATGAAGCTAATAGACAGAAAAAGAAGGTAATCTGCAGATAAACAGAATATAAAGATAATCCAAAAAGAACAATTCCTCTTCTTACTTCCTCTATTTAGCTCTAAAACGTGCTTTCCAACTTACGCATTCTTCGAAGAAGCATTTCGAATCTTCTTACTCAAATAAAACCGTGAAAAGGCTCTTATTTCAATAGCTCTATTTCTTACGACCCCTGTTTTAATTATAGCTTGCGACACTACGAGCACACGTGATTCGTGCGTGCACTGCAATGCTAATCATTTGTTTTGTTTTAGCGAATTCTACAGTTGGTACAAATTTCATTGGGTTAGATTTTAAAAGGACAGTAGTGTAATTTCGATTACAACATGTACTGCATTGTGTTACATCCATCAGTAAAACGACCTGTTTTAATTGAGCACTTCTGCAAGTTATCTAGAGCCGCCTTAAACTGTAAAATACTTCTAACGCCATAGCTCAAATTGCAATATATTTATCTGCAAAATTTGATTCATAGAGACAGTTCTGCATAAAATTATGGAAGATTGGATTTTGTTCTTTTGTCTTATTCCCTTATAGGCTATTTTAATTAACACGCTTTTATAAGTTTCACTTGCATGTAACGGAATCTTGGAACTCGATTTTTACCCACTTTAAAAAGTCAAATTAATTCGAAATTTTGCAGACTTGTCAAGTACCGATGACAATACAATAATTTCATAGTTTTGTTCCATTGTCCTGATTAGGATCCTACAGGATAAGGATTTCTAGATTTGGCGACTAACTCCATATACCATTTCCAAATTTGGCAACTAATTCCAGATTTGGCGATTAAAAGAATAAGGTATAACCCTAAAATTGAAAACTCGCTTGTGGTTAATAGAATTAAAATAAACAAAAAATGTGTTCTTTATGTGAGAAAGGGGAGAGTGGGTGCGTCACCAATTCTTACCATAATATAAACAATTGTCTAGTTTTCTGAAAATAGAAATAAAAAAACTCGTGCATGTGAAAAAAAAATTTATGTTCCAACTGCTGAACTAAAAAATACTCTTTTATACTGAATAGAGCTAAAAGTAAAAAAAATAATTCTTAATATAAGAATAAAATGATGAACGAGAAAATTAATGTCATTGTGGTGAAAGCGTGAAGTGCTTTGTACTACATTTTTACTCTTACTCAGCATTTCGGAATAGAAGTTAGAAACTATAACAATTGATATATTTATAGAACACTCCCCGCTTTTACCCCAATGACATTAATTTTCTCGTTCATCATTTTATTCTATATTAAGAATTATTTTTTTACTTTTTAGTTCGATTCAGTATAAAAGCGTGCTTTTTTTTTTAGTTTTTTTAAACTATAATTTTTTTGTTAATAACAAACGGGAAATTAAGGATGACATTTTTTCTCCTTTTGCTCCCCATGAGTTAAAGAAATTTTCAACGTCTAGGTTTTTTCTATGTATTATAAGCACATTCTAAATTTATTCGAACTATTAATAGATTTGAAACTTAAAAGTCAAAATAATCAAAATTCGATTTGAAATTTGAAATCGAATATAAAAACACCTTATATTTCACAACACACTCTAATTCATGAGAGAAAATACAATGTTTTGTCTAGCGGGAAAGACGACACTAATGAGGATTTTTATCTTTCCTTTCTGATAAAAATTTAAAGCAGAACAATGCACAGATTTCCCCAATTTCATAAAATGAAGGATTACCTATTATAGAACAGTAAATGTATTGAAGATTTTTAACTAAATTCTATGCATGAATTTTTATTATGTGTTTAGTTACATATGATTTCGATTATCCTCTAAGGTAGCAGTTCTTAAAATTTCGATTGTCGCGCCTCTTCTTTATGTATCAACCTGCCATCGTGGCTCCCAAGATTTTGAACACCCTTTCCTGACCCAAAACATGACTGGGTGATACAAATGAAATCATTATTGTATTGGCGTGCTATCAATTCAGTTCTTAATCTTTACACATCTGTTTCTACTATTTTTTTAAAACTTTAATTGTAGTAATGGCTATGTAGTTGCAATAAAGAAATAAAATAAATAGATGAATAAACAAAAAATACATTGCTCGAAATACATGTTCTAGTAGAGTTTTTTTCAATAGGGGCAATTTAGTAATCTAGTCTAGGATGGCATATCTTTCAATTCTTAACATTTAATGACAGACCATCGCGAATCCCTAGAAAGGCACTGGAGACCCCGGGAGTCCGCAGATTACAGTTTAAAAACCGTTGCTCTAAGGCTTTTCGAGAAATCAAGGTATATGCATATTTTTTAAGGACGACTTTTATGTATTTATCAATTCATTACAGTGATTTGGATAGTCCATTTAAATTGTTTTGATTTTTTAATCCATTAATAATCAGATAAAGTGCATTTATAGCAATATTAATCATTTTTTCAATACGTCATTATATTTCTTATTGAGTTAATTAAAATGTTTATAAATTTTCTTACAAAAAATATCAGACTTTATTAAATAAAGCCGGATAAAAAATATTTTTGTTCTATATTAATAAAGAAATATTTGAAATTTCATACGATAAACAAATATTAAAACATTCAGTTAAGAGGATGTTTCATAAACGTTCAGAAAAATTATCGATTTTAAGTAAAAAGAAATCACACAAAGCCCAAAAATAATACATAAAAAACAGGCAAATTCCTTCTTTATTATTTTGTTGTTGTAATTTTTCAATAAGCTATGCATTTTACTGCTATACACACACACATACATACACATGTGTCTCTCTCTCTAACAATATTACGTTGTTTCAAAATGTAATAATTTTAAAAAAATGGAAAAAATTTTAAGGAAAAATAAATGAATTAATAAAATAAAATCCGAGTAGGACAAAACAAATTATGAATGTTGTAAGTAAAAATAATAGTGTACATCACTAGTGAATATGTATTTTCCTTTCGATACCTTATAATGCATTTTATACTGAGATATTCGTGAAGGAGCTTTATCATCGGAAAATGTGATGTTTGGTGAAAATTAAACTATAAGATTAATTAATCAATTATGATCTCTTTTTAAGCAAATTAAAGATTCAATAATTAAATTATTTGTTTATTTAACATTTACGCTATCGTATTTTTTGAAAGCTTCATATTAGTCACTTCGAAAAATACTTTTTAAATTAATAATCTTAGAAAGCAAAAACATATATCGTGCCATGTAATTGTTTAAACAAGAAAATCGTGTTGATAAGCTCAAACTTTTTAACACGCTTTTATAAGTTTCACTTGCATGTAACGAAATCTTGGAACTCGATTTTCACCCACTTAAAAAGGTCAGATTAATTCGAAATTTTGCACACTTGTCAAGGCCCGATGACAATACAATAATTTCATATTTTTGTTCCATTGTCCTCATCAGGATCGTCAGGAATCAGGATAATCAGTTTTGGCGACAATTAAATATATTACTTCCAGATTTGGCAACTTATTGCACGTACAATTTTCAGATTTGGCGACTAATTCGATGTACCATTTCCAGATTTGGCGACTAATTCCAGATTTAGTGACTAAAAGAAAAAGGTGTAACCCTACAGCGAGTGTTTTTAATTAATACACTGTGGTTTATAAAAATAAAACAAAAAAAAATGTTCTGTATGTGAGAAAGTGGAGAGTGGGTGTGTGTGTTATAAATTTCCTACTATAATATAAACATTTTTCTGAAAATGAAAATAAAAAATTAGGCTCGTGATGTGAAAAAAATAGTTTATGTTCTAACTATTAAATATATTTTTTTATTTTTACAAAGCAATACGTTTAGAAGTGATGATACGAATTAACATTATGGCAATATGTTTAAAAGGTGAGAATACGATTGACACTTAATATTACCATGTTTTTAATAACTCGTGTCTTTAATGTCTGTCCGGTGGAATTTTGTAATTGATTTTAAACTGTGTGACTTTCCGATGAGCTAGAGACTTGAAATTTGGACCATATCTCAGAAGTGGATGACAATGCATGAAAATGTGAAAAAAGAAGAAAAAAAAAAAACGAAAAGGAGGATTTTTATACTTTTTAGTCCGTTATAAAAACATGTGTACATAAATTTTTTTTAATTCGATCTTTTTTCTTCTTACCTCACATTTTATTTGTTTGACCTGTTCTTTTGAGACGGAATCTAATATAACGATACGGGACTCACCGAGGCCCGTAAACAGAGAGAATAAATACACTTCAGACCCTTCAATTAAAATCCATTGAAGAGCAAGACTTATTCCAGCAGCCACGTAATTCTGGCTCCAAATATCAAACTCAAGGATAAATTCAACAATGAAAAAATAACAGTTTAAAAAACTAAAAATCACGCTTTTATTGTAGATCGAACTAAAAAATGAAAAATAAATTATAATTTAAAAAAAAACTAAAGAACACGCTTTTATACTGAATCGAACTCAAAAGTAAAAAAATAATTCTTAATATAAGAATAAAATGATGAACGAGAAAATTAATGTCATTGGGGTAAAAGTGTGGGGTGCAATTTCGGAATTGAAAGAAGTTAGAAACTATAACAATTGATACATTAAAAGAACACCCCACGCTTTTACCCCAATGACATTAATTTTCTCGTTCATCATTTTATTCTTATATTATTTTAAAAAAAGAATACGAAAGAAAAAAATATACTTAAGTTATGCAACGTCACAGTATTTATTATATAATCGTTTCAAATTCAGTCAATGTGAAGGCCGTAGGATGAACACGAGGTCATTCGTGACTCTGTTTCGCCGTCTAGATTCTTTCCAATAAATACGAATGTAAAAGGAAAGAAAGTTAACAACTGATAACAACTGGGGGGGGGGGGGGAGAATCAAGGTTTTAAATAAAAGCGTGTTATAAAGATTTGCGACTCACCATGTTTTATTACTGTATACAAAAAGGATAGTTGAAAAGGATTAGGGTAACATTTGAAATAACGTTATCATTCATTACATATACCGGGAAGCGAATAAAAAAACCATGCTAAAGAAAGATGAAATAAATAAATTATAGTTTAAAAAAACTAAAAAACATCTTTTTTTAGAAAATCCAACTGAGTTGTAACTTAATTCTGCAGACGCCAAATCTGAAATTAGTCGCCAGATGCGGGATGGGATCTGAAAATGGAAAATCGTTAATCCTGATCAGGACAATGGAACAAATTATTAAATTATTGTATTGTCAAAGATTCCGTTACATACAAGTGAAGCTTATAAAAGAGTATTAAAAAGAGGAGAAATGGAGAAGAAACTATGCATATATGTATACATTTAAAAAAGAAAACTTTTGCATATCCTATTTTTTTTGTCGAAATAAATTTTTTGGGATTTATCTCAATGCATTCTTCCAATGAATGTCTTTAATGTGAAATTTAAGTTGTATTTCTAAGAAAAAAAAGAGAGGAATGTGATTAATAATAAAATAAACGTATAAAGGAATACACAAACGAATGCATAAAGTAAAACGAAAACTGAAACACGAATATAAGTATATTAATACATATTTATTTATTGAAAAGTATTTATACCGAGGTAAAACACTTTATTGCTTTTGTTCATGATAAACATTGCTCTCAAGTTACACCACACTCAATTGATGACAGATCTCGTAATTTTTATACAAATTCAGATGTATGGATAATATCTAAGGTAGTGATTCATTCTCAAGGAAATGTAAGCGCATCGGGAAAAATGTAAACGGAAAGTTGAAGCAGAAAATCTAAATAACCTATTAAAATTCGAGTCTCAAATGAATTCAATATGCATCAGCTCCAATTATCTAACGTGACTAGGTTAGTTTGAATGGATACTTGCTTAGAAAACAAAACAATCCTCCTATTATTAGGCAGAAATTTGGCAAAGTGGCTTACTAAATACCTCATTCAAAGCCCAAAAGATAGATGGAGTCGGAAAAAAATTTAATACACTTTCTGTAGGGGTAGAAACGAATGCGCTTATTTTAATTCCACACACACACACTCATATATATATATATATATAATGTACATGTAAATTGTGGCCATCTAAAATGCAGTTTAAAAAACCAAATGAAAACTACCCAGATTAAAGCTGCTAGGTAACTAATATAAAATATAAAGGTGAAATGATTGAAATATGCTTTATTCGATTTAAAGAACACGAATAAATCAGCGTTTTATATTGCTGCCATGTCTGGTAATAACTATTGTGGCACGCTTTGGCATTGTAAGAAAAAGGCTTTGGATGTGTTCCTGGAATGTGTATACTGGATCAATTGTTTGTCAATCATTGACCATAATTGCTAAATGAAGGACAGATCAGAATGGCTGCGCTAACACAGCATTGTATGGAAATAATCAATGAAGAATTACTGATCATTGAATGCAACTTATGGTCTGGCATTGTCCTTTTGAAACTTGGATGCAAGTAAGCTATGAAGATAAAGAGAGAAAAGCAGCATTCTCCAAAACTCAAGGCGTAACGTTGGCTGTCGAGTGTACCCGCAATACGTATTTGTGAGATTCAGGAGTAAAATCGTACGGCAGTCCAAGCCATGTTACCAGGTGAAGGACCGATTTGAGTAGCATAATATAAGATTTATGTAACTATTATAGTATCATAGGTAGAATAGTGATTTGTTAGAAAACACAACTTTTTTCTCCTGCTTGGTTCCAGCTTTCAACTCTCAGTTGTATCTGCACACCTTTAAGGCTTTCAAAGGTTATCGTAAAAATAGCCACATTGTGAAATTTTGTTCTTCTGAGGACGATATAAACTGGTTTGACACAGACTAAGGAACAGACTCTAATTATTATGCTAAGGCTCTTTCCGATGTAGTGCGACCAATCTTTGTCACGAGCAAATATGCCTATTTTTATGCTAGGTGGTGTGACGAGGTTCGTGTAATCCTTTCCATCAATCAATATATTTTCCCAGTATTCACCCATTCTATATTTGAATAACTATGGCGTGAGACGTATTACTATAGCGTCCCAATTTCTGTGAAGGATAATTCACACTCTCCAGATGCTACACTTCTTCCAAGATCAAATTCAGAACTGTGCTCGACTGAATTCTGTATTCTTCGACAAGACATTCTGAAGTTTTTTTTTTATATAAATAAAAAAGAAGAAAATTCCAGTTCCAGTATTTAAAAATAAACTTATATTCTTTCTTTTTAAGCGCTTCTAGATAGCTGTACTAGCACACAAGATTTGCATATACATTAATTACAACGCATGTCTTATTGAGTTCATACACGAGATACAAAATTATGCCAATTGTGTACTTTCTGTATATATGTGAGTGACATTTTTTCACGTATTTATAGGCCAAAAGTTCTCGCAAAAAATAACTCTAAGTAAATCCTTTAACACTAAAAAAAATAATAAAATTATCATTCAAAATTAATTTGGTTTTAAGTAGGATAAACTCGAAAAGACCTTCAAAGATAACATATTTAAAAAGTGTGAACCGTGTTACTTTTATCGCTCTGAATAATCCTTTTTTAATCTTTAATTTACTATTTTAATTACTTAATGCACTAATTACAAATTGGTTAGTTTGTTACACTAAGACATTGTTTTTTTTTTTGCTTAGGCTATAAATCCTTGCACCTATTTCTAGTAATTATATTATATCCCTGAATGAATTTTTTTGTTAAGATTGACTGATGATAAAATTATATTTCATACGATTAGATTGAGCTACGTTATTCAGCAAAATACTTTATCTTTGTATTGCTTACCAGAGGCGTCATCATGGCAGAACGCTATCGGGAGTGATAATACTAGTAGTACTTCGAAATTAATCGAGGTCAACATTTTGTGTTAACACTAATTTATGAGCTATGTTTTTTTTATATTTAATTGGTATGTTCGTGAATGTTTAAATAAATTAATTTAAATATTAAAATTTAATATAATAAATTCAATTTAGTTATGAAAACTATAACTAAAATTTAATGATGTGATTCCAATTATAAACTCATTTTTATCAATTCCTAATATTTTTGGAGAACATAAAGTCAATAAATATTGGAAAGCTTCACAATTATCATAAAATATTTTTTAAGAATTTTTGCTGATATGTATATCTATATCTAAATTAAATAGATGCAAAAACTATTCTCAGCCTTTTTTGTTGTTGTTGTTGCGGAACATTTTCAACAATTTCAAAATTTAGCGGCACATTAACAATAAAGTAATTTTAAAAGAATTTTACTTATCTATAACACACTTCCATCTATACACGAAAGAATAAGTTTAAATGTATCATGAATACCCTTAGTTTATTTCTATAAAACGGTCGAATGATTCGGTTCTGGATTTTATTTTTTTCTCAGAGTATAATTAATAATTTTAAAAAATTTGGCAGCAGTGCCGCAGCACAATGGTTGAGAATCACTGCTATAGAGTATAGCAATATTTATATTAAACTGTCCATGACGGAAAAAATATTTACTTATTCTGAAGAATTTCAAGTGAATTATATTTCACTGTTTTGTTCAATGCAAATGTGCAGTTTATTTTATATGCAACTACGGAATATTTATAAAGAAACTTGTACCTTAACAATGCTTAAGAGTTATTGCCTCACGTTTCTTATGATTTTTAAAACTGTATTCTGTTAAAATTTTCTGTAAATAACAGTTGCTTGCATTCTTCCCACAACTGCAAACATAAATTCCATTCACACAATTCGAATGAAACTTCTCCGATCTTTCTGTGCGTCGTGGTGGTGTTGGAGGATGTTACAGACCAGATCACTGACGGGTAAGCTGCGGAAGACGCCTTGTGATGCTCGTTATTCGAAGCCTTGAAAGGTCATTCTAGGTGCGAGAGCGTACAAGCAAATCTGGAAGCGAGTCTGAGAGTCAGTCTGACAGATAGTCTAGGAGCGTCTCTTGGAGTGTATGGGTTTCTCTTTTTCGTGTCTCTTTAAAGGTGGAATATGACACTCCTTCAAAAGAGACACGTGATGCAAAATCATTTCTGTTTGGATGTAGCCGGGATCACAATCCAGCAAATGATCCTTGTCATCCCTCGTACGGTGGATTTGAACTCGGAGATTGGCGTGGAAACTCGCCGGTCACTTCTTTGTCGGTCAAAGGGAGGTCAAAGGTTGAATTGACCTCGAACTTAAGTATCAGTATTGTCCTGCCTTGGGTTCCTTCCCACTCGAAACTCTGTGACCGTTGGGAAGTCAGCATTTCCCAAACAGGAAGTTGGTCTTTTGGTGGAGACCACCGCAAAACTATTTAGTGCACATTGAATATATCATCTGCGTCATTTTAGTGATCTGTAAGCTGTCTATTTGTAATAAAAATGAATCAAAAGAACTGTATTTCTTTTTTAAAAAAAATATTTACTGGATTTTATACTCAAGAGTACTTGTTGTTAAGTGAAAGAATTTACGATAAGTCTCATTTTTTACTATACATATCTAGACATCTTTGTATCCTATTCTTTTAAAACAATCTATAAGTCTTTTTTTCTTTAAATTATATTATTCGGCTTAAGCCTTTTTTACACTTTTCAATAATTACCAACATGTATTTGATTTAGCGACACAGTAGCTTTCCTTACATGGTACTTGTTAAACAAGATAAGAGGCTCATTTAAACAAATGAAGAATAAAGAATAATAACTTAATTTGTTTGTCAAACCATTTAAGTCATAAACCTAATTTTTTATAGTCTAAAATAAATTGCTCTAGAGGTTCGGAACAGTGCACAATTATTATTTTTTTTTTCTTTTGGAGTTTGTATAAAATTATTTCATTAAAATATTTTCTTGAAGGTAGAATTCCAGGGTTTTAAAATCTTCATATCTGAAATTTTCAAAGATTTTTTTAAAGATGTATTGAAGCGTGACCCCTATTAAGGTCATCGCAATTGCATTAGAAGCATTTGTTGCTATAAATAAATTGTTTGGAATTCTTATTCTCAATCATTTCTATTACATACTACAACTTTTTTTAATACTTTTTTCTAGAAATAGGTTAAATTTTAATTTTAAATAATGCTCTCTGAAGCATTCAAGAAACATTTGCAACCTATTTTTATATTTCACAGTTCCTAATTGAATGGAAAAACAATACAAGAAAAGAATTGAAAGGTGGATATCCTTCTGTTTATATTATTTTTTATCTAACAAAATTAATTACTTTATGTTTATCTAATCACACTTTAGTACATAAGTTTATTTCTAAAACTTTTTAATCCTATATCACCAAAAAAAATTTCATATTAAATATAGAGAACACAGAGAATTTTATACGCGTAATCCTGTTAGATAGAGGCACTGTTATAATAATATGTGAAATTCAGATTTTTAAAAGAAATTTTTTTTTATTTTAAGTTGCAGTAAAATATTTATTAATTTCCAAATCTGTTCCTAAGAAGCAAAAGTAAAGGGTTTTTTAATGAACGAAAATTTTTCTCTATTTTTGTCTAAAATAGAATTATGAAGTAAGACACCGATGGAAGTCGTCTTTGTCTTCTATGGTCATCTATCAAAAGTGTGAAGTCAATCTCCAGTTGTCTATTGTGATTTTCTAGTATTTCCATTCTAGTGCTCTAGTGTCTAGTAGTCCATTCACTAGTAAGTCGCCATTTGTTGGGAATTTTAACTAAATATACACAACAGCTCTCAAAAATCAAATGCATTTAATTGTGTTTACCATGCTCCTTAATTCCGGAAGGATAAAAAAAAAACACCGAGATATTTTTTAAAAATGAAATCTATTCAACCAGGAAGTAAAGCTAATCCAGCACTGCTGTTTTATAGACATCCTTAAATCATTAACACTCATCCAAGAGTAAAACGAAATAGTACTCCATGTTCCGCCTCACGGGAGATTTTAACAGTCTTCTAATTGAGGTCACCAGTGTTCGTCTTTCATTGAATTGCTTTCGTTCTCACTCATTATCAATCTTGAGCTTCAACGCTAAAATTTCCTCTCTCTCATGTGTGTGTGTGTGTGTGTGGAAGAAACCCCAATAACTAAAACAAATCCGTCAAGGTATGGTAATTTTACTTTGCCGCCAAGTTAGCACACTAGAAATACACCAATCAACCTACATTGAAGACGGCCTGTGGCGGTGGGTCGCTACGTCACTACATTGACTGCACGTCGTTTTGACCCGATAAGAAAGTGACTGAGCGACACTGGTTTGGAGAGACGAATCCCCGGTGTGTAAAATTGTGTACAAATTACTGTTATTTATAAAACGGTGATTCATAGAAATGTCTAAGCAGCGTGGTACTCTTGTCAAAAACATAAAATGAGTATGATCGAGTTTATTTTTGGAATTTGTTCATAGCCTGTTTATTTCATCGATGTTGAAGTATGAAATTATATATTTTTACAATGTGAGAGCCTTCGAGCAAAACTTTAAAAAAAAATTATACGTTAATAGTGGGTAAATAAAAAAGTCTTATCAAAGCTTAAGATAACAGGCAGAGGTTATTTAACTAGTGAAAGTATATGTGCGTGAAAATTCTTGTAAGAAATGTAATGGAGTTTAAATGAGCAATATTTTACTCCCACCATATTAGAGAAAATCGTTATACATACTTAACTTCACAAATGTTATAGCCATTCTCACGAGATTTCAAGAAGTGAGATATAAACCTCAGGCTTTTTTTTCCAGACAGAAAATTAAGCGATATTAATACAAGTTGGAATGATAATCACGTATAAATTCGTTCGACGCATATTGGGACTAAAATTTGGAAATGTTCAAAAAATATCTATTTTTTTAATATTAAAATACAAAGTTAAAAATCAGTTTTTCCATTATGGTATAGAATATGAAATATAGAGCATATTTTACACAAGAAAAATTCTTGATTAATTAAAACTGAATCTTGAAATGTCGCACTCCCTGACGAATTGTGAGAAGTTCTAAAATAACATCAATGGTGCAATTTTCTATTTAAAAAGAGCTCCGAATTGAGCCTTATACTTTAACTAGACAAAAGACAGTCGAAATAAATTCTAGAATTGTGGGATGAAGATAAGTTTTATATGTTAACTTTTTCATTCTCTTCTCTTTTCTCTCTCTTTTGGTTTCCTTCCCAAAAAAAGTTAACATTAAAAATATTGGACATATTTCGTTGTATTTGTTTTTTTAAATATATTTATTGCAGCATTAAAATCATGCATATTATCAGGAAAGTCTCAGAAAATTGATCTTTTTATTTTGAACGAGCATTTTGCTACTGCAAGAATAGTTGTAACCTGAAAAAGGATGTTGTGTTTATGATCTTAACTGATAACGTGATAATATTTAAACGTTGTTGAGAAAATTTACATGTGGGAAGATATATTCGGACTAAATTTAGCAAAAAAAGAGTGTGTATAAGCAGATGGTTTATGAATTTATTAAGAATTGTACACTATCAGCGTCTATAAAATAGCTCATTGCTCAGCAATTTCACCTACTATATAGTATATGCGGAATAAAAATGATGTTATTACGAAAATAGTTAAAATGGGGACGAATTGGAACGGTACGGGAAAGCAAACTAAACTGAAAGGTTTATAGATGGCCCGCAGAAACTTAAATTTGATATTAAAAAGTTTTATCTCAGTGTCTTTAAAATAATCTAATAACTATTAAGTATGTTTTAATTGGAAAAAAAAAGTGCTGACATGTATGGAAGTTTTATTATGGTAGTAAAGATAAAATTCATTCTCAACGAATATTTAAAGAATTTCATTTTAAGCAAAGTGAAGGTATACATAGTGGAAAATCATTAAATTTTTAAAATAAATTTAATCAATTCCTTTTTCTGTCTGAAATTCTTTTGTTTTTTTTTACCGCGATTTTGTTTACATACGTGTATATATAAGATGTGCAAGGTCATACTGATTTCATTTGATTTGTGAAAGATTATTTATTTATAATGTTTCTCATATTTAGCAAAATAGAATTCAAACATCAGATATCGAAGGAAATAATAATCGGACCCAGACAAAACGCGCGTGTAAACGGGTCTTGCATTCGCACCTGAAAAATATTCAGAAACTGAAAAGAAAACAGTACTATTTTGTTGCTTATGTAAGCAATTAGATATTAGATAAGAGGCAGCATTTTTTTAATTTTTAATCGAGATAAGAACTTCACTGACATGAAGGACGTTCACATCAAGTGATGTAACAATGAAGCATTTATTTAGGTCGTGATATTGAGATAAAAAGGCATGATGGTCAAGTACAGACAAAAATTAATAGAGGCGTGATTACTTTTTAACCTTTGGGTGCTATACTAAAATGTATATTGTATCTGAACTTTTTTTTTTTGAAAAAAAAGGCGTATTTATTAACTGAATGTGTTGGTTTAGGCTATATCTGAAATGATTTATGATATAATCAATTGAAATATCAAACAAATCTATCGTTGAATTGTTATAAATTGGCATATCACCAAACAAATATTGGAATATGATATAAATTTTTGCAACAGTTTTCGTATCTGAAAATTAACCTATTAGTGGTTTCACAGCAATCACATATAGAAATGTTTCAAAATAAATACATAATATTTGCACAGAAACTATATAGCATAATATATAAGTAAAATCTAATATACCTCCAATGCCAATATTGATTTTTATTTGAACTGTCGGATTTTAACCCTTGATCTGCAAAATGAAATGAATGATTCTATAAGTACTTATATTACTTTAAAAAACGCTCTCTTCTTGCATATATATTTTATGATGAAATGTGCAATGATAACATTAGAGACAAATTTAAATAATTACTTTATTTCCAAATTATATAAACCGAAGTTGCATTTAAAAATATTTTTCAAAATAGGGCTACAGACTTTTGAATTAAACATCAAAATAAATAAAGTTAAATTAAAAAAACGTAATGTTTTCCTAAACAATTGATATTTTAATTTTATTTTAGAAATTCAAATACATATGCTTCGGTTGACATTTTTTTAAGCAGACTTCTTTTTTCAATCATATTTAATTAATTAGTTACGTGACAAATCGACCACCACGAAAATAAATTTTGAACCACTCAATCCAATGGATTTTTATTCTAAATCATTTTCAGTAAGAAACCATCTATTACTATATCGGTCTGGTAGGTTTTACATTGAGCAGTTAAAAACGCCGTTAAAGCACTCAAAATTAAAAAAATAAATTAATAAACATTCGATTTTATGTACCTTATTGGTTATGAATTAATTGCATTAATGCTACAACTACTACTTCACCCTTTAATTATTTTTTTTTCCTTTTTCTCTCTGGGAAATATGTATTATTGAAGAGACCAGGGCTCTTCTCATCGTAGTTAGTCCAAGATACCTCCAATTTCTTTTATATTAAGGTATTCGATTACCCTAAAATTATGAATTTTTCCAAAAACTGATAACTTTTTTATAAGTGTATTTTATAGAACATCTTATTAGCTTTATAAAAATACCAAGTTTATTATTTACCGTTCACTAGAACAAGAACTACAAGTTTTTCAGTAAAAGAAGATGTCACACTTTAAAATGCGTTTTACTTAAAATGTGTGTGTGGGGGGTGTTTTTTTTTTTTTTTTTGAAAATGCTCAAACCGGGGACAACGATTGCTCAAAAAGTTTTGAAAATAATTAACTGAAATTTTTTGCGTATGTTCTGTACAATAATAGAAATGTTTTTCCTTCAGATTTATGAATCACTGTTTTATTACAAAATTTACAGTCCCTTATGAGAATATAATCACTGTTATTTTCAGCAATTTCATATAATAACTAAGATAAAGTGCTCTAGTTTTTGTAAAAATTAAAATATCTCTTATCGTGAAGGTCATTTCAAAAATGAATATAGCAACACATCAGAATTGAAAAACTGAAAATTTTTTTATAAACTTTTGGTACCGAATGGGACCCGTTTATGTTATTTTTCTAAATTTTTACCAATTTTTTCCCATTTTAGTATTAATTTCTTTTTCTCTTTTTTAATTTTTGCATATTTTTCTTAAAATGTACTAAACAAATCTTAAGACCACAAAAAAATCCCCATATCTCCATTTTTTTAAAAAAAAAGTTGTCACAAGTGGTCGGTACTTTAAGAGCTTGTTATTGAAACAGATGTTTTTTAAAAAAAGTTTTTGTTTTTTAATCTACGAATCAATATTAACTTTGAAAATTTTTTTTACAGTATTCTTTTTATTTTCTATGCTTTTTTAAAAAATAATTTTTATATCAAATGGCTGGTAGGCATATAAGTGCAGTTTTAATAAGAGGAAAATTTATGTAATAAGTGTTTAATATTTTTCAGAGATGACAAAAATTAGTTAATGATATAACTTCAACCATTTATTACTAACATATATTACAAACATTAAAATATCACAAAAAGTTCTTTTTCTGATTTTTTTTATCTAACAGGTACTTTAATACTTTTTTTAAAAATTTCAAATACGATAAAAAAAATTTTTTTATGCATTCATAAAACTTCAAAAATAAAATTTATTATTTAAGCAAGATTTTATTATTAGATACTTTGCTGCATCAGGAAATTGATTATATTTTTCTTTGAGTAACATAAGATTAACAAAAAATTAACAAAATTAATTTTAATATTTACTATATATTGTAGTTATGTCATTCTTTATATTAGAATAACAGAATTTGATGTCCACTTCTAACTCGTAACTGTTGTTGCTCTGTGGTTCTTAAGAAGACATATCCTTACATAAAACGAAAAACTAAAATGTGGCTGCAGCACCAAAGGGTCATTTTCTCGAACTTCCGACCTGCTTTTTTCAATATAGAGTCATGTGTCCATGCCATGGTGCCACGAAAGAGCCTGCAGTATAGAGGAGCTGATGCTCATTAAATCTGGTGAGGTTCAAAGCTCCTTATCTTGGCGCGATGTAGAAGCTTAGAGTGTAGGACACATACATGGTTCAAAATCATTCGATTCGTTGCCAATAGTCTTGGTGTACTTTTAAGTGCAATGTTAAATCAGTGAGAATTAAAACAGTTTTTTTATTTATTAATTAATTTTTATTATTATGATTTTACAGACTCTAATTTTCAGAAGTTAAGGAAAAGTAGGATTCAACTTGAAAGAAAATGGAACAATTTGATGAGAGATTTGACAATATATTTAATGAGTAGCAACTGAAGTTGGCGAATCTAAGATATTATCTGTATTCCAAAAGAAGTTGAATCCGTATAAAATCTTAAAGTTATTTAACTAATATAACTTTAAGAATAACGCAAATGTGTTTCCTTTCCTTTCTACATCCAAGAACGTCGTTATATTTGAAACTAGAAAATGTGGCTCACGTTAGCTCTTTAAATACTGCATAAACAGGAAATGGACGTAGGCGTTGGTAGAAGTAGCAACAAAAGAGCCGAGTAAGATCCTTTACAAAACTAAAAATTCGAGTAAGCCTTTCAAAAAAGGAAATTGATGCCTTAAAATGCCCAATGAGCTTGAATTGCTCGTATTTTTTCTTAGGAAATATCTGTCTTATGCTATAAATGTTGTTTTTCATGAATCACAGCTTTGCTCAATAAACTACCAAATTTAGTATAATTATATTTCGATGCAAGAAAAAAATTGAATCCTGATATTATTTTTTCTTTATAAATTGATGTTCTGAAACCAAATATAACCCCCATCTTGCTCCATCATGCATCGTTTTCTCAGGATGTACCCTCCCCTTATTTTTATTTCTATTCGGTAGCTTTATTGCCCTGATTTTGATTTGGAGGGAAGAAAAGGAGGATTTTAATTGTAAAATGCTACTGAGAGGGTATAGAGGTGAAAAGTTCTAAAACGTGAAGATTTATAGCAAGGGGGAGGGGGAGATTTTCACTCTGAAACTAAAAAAAAAATCAATAAACGGATCAGTTTTTTCATTTATTTTTTACACATTCCAAATTGAACCCCCCTACCTTTTTCCCCTCCTGAACACTCAAAATAACAAAAATATACAGCAACAATTTTAGCTAAATTGGGTGAAGGGGTGAGGACCCAAAACCCACATAAGAAAGTTTAGAAGATTCACTGAGATAGAGATTTCTGTACTGTTGAAACAGATCTATTCGCGTACCTTTTACTAATCCTCTTGGGGAAATTCCATGAATTTAAATATTGTTCAATTGAAAACTTTCCTCCAAAGAAGAAGATGCAATCTATGTAAATCATGCCGTATATTTAAGAATTAACTTTTAGGTTCAAAGAGAGAGAGAGAGAGATTAGGAATTAGATAATAGAGTTTTTGATTAAAGTAAAAGTAATTGGAAGCTAGATGATAATGACTCGTAGAAAAATTAATTAATATTTAAGATTGATAATTGACGGTTCAGTCAGTAAGATATTGAAATTAGAATCAAATCAACTAAAAGTCGAGTATTTGAGATAGGAGTTACGATTATTACCAATCGTAAGTAATTCTACTTATAATAAAATATTAAATATCTCATCTTCCTCGCTTTCACTTCAATACTTTATGTAGATGTATTTTCTTCCATGGGATTGTGAGACTTATAAAAAAATTAATAAATTATATTTGCTTTGATTATGGCTGGTGTTCATTCTGACTCTCAATCATTAAGGAATTTCAGGGGAAATCCCTTACACTATATACTTTTTTATTTTGGTATTTGAGTCAAGAAAAAGAGAAGGGTATATATATATATACATATATTAAGGTAATTTTTCCAACGGTTATATATACAATATGCATGAAAAATATAGTTAAAAATTTAGAATACATTATAAAAAGAGAATAAAAAAAATAAGCTATTATAAATAAAATGAATTTTAAATTCTATAAGTCTGAGTATACACACGAACCAATTTCAATGTAATGTAATATCAAAAAGAAATATTTTTGTTTTGACTAATTTTCTTGTAATATAATTTATTTTAAAAAAGGGCCTCTTTTTTTCTTTCTTTCTCTACCTTCTTTCCCATTAGCACATTAACTTATATAATAGTCAGAAAGTGTCTTTAAATGCATTAAGAGATGGCGAGACAGTCAAAATGTGTATTGCAATATAAACGCTCGACAAGAATAATCAAAGGCCGCCTATAAATAAGGACAGTTCTTTTTAAAACGTGAGTAGAAAGTCAATGAAACAATTAGTAGCATAGAGTAAGAGAGTTCTATTCTTTTCAACGGAAAAACGTCTCAAGGAAATTTTTATTAAATCAAATTATCTCCTTCTTTTTAGGACTTCATGTACATTCAATACATCTAAGCTTTTTTTTACTGAAGCATCGAACATTTAATTATTAGCAGTATCTTAAAAATAAGAAAGAAAGCAGGAATCAACGACCGTTAAATAGTATAAATAATAAAATTAGTACATCATTATATGTTGAGAAATATGCTAATTACTTAGTTAGTTAGACGACACTCCCTTTTTGAATAAATTGTATAACAACTATCTCAAATTTTGTTACATAACTATATCGAATATGACAAAGAAGTAAACGTCCTTGATTTTTATTTGCAGGAGATTCATGTCAAATTTTTATAAAACAAATTTGTTCTTATACTACAGTTACAGTTGTATTGGAATTAACTTCACCTGTAGTTCTACAAATATTATTAGAAACGGACTTCATAATCCTAAATCTCGATCAGTTCAAAATTACGAGGTTCATCGCGAATAGCTCAAAAGCGTTGCTTTAGAGTTCTAAGTTAATAAAAATCAAATAAAATTCAACTTTAAAGTACAAAAACTAAAAGAACCGGGAAGTCTTTATGTCCTTTATTTCAAACAATTGAATATAGAACTAGAATCCGCGGATCGATTTTAAAATCGCCGTACACTCACGATACTGATCAATTGGCCGTATTTTATTCCAAATTACTGTGAACAAAAATTTATTTTCATACCGTTGTAGTATAATAAACGTAATGGAAGTTTATTTCAAAATTTAATCAAAATTATGGGTTTAAAAGTTTACTTGAAACTTTAGATAATATAATAAGATTTTAAAAAATTGTAGCAGGACACACACACACAACTTAAAGCTATAATATAGTGCACCATTTTCATCTTTTTAAGTTCCCAAAATCTCAATGATACTTTTATCTTTAAATTTCAAGCGTGTGTGTGATTTCATCTCTATAATATATTTTATATTATAAACTCTCTTTATATATATATAATATAATAAATTGAAAAAATAACAAGACTTAACTATCAATTAACAAAGCCAGAAGATGGAAACCAGATTTTAAGACACATAACTATAAAAAAAATGGCGGAAGTGTATTTTGTACAAGATTTAAATAAACGTATGTATAGCAGGAAACAGAGTTAAAACTTTAAAATGGAAGAAACCAAAAGAAAATGGAGACCTATTATGATTTCTAAAGCTGTTGCTGAATTAGGATCCGCAAATTAGGGTAAACCATACTTTATGGATCCACCTTCCCCGTACAGCTGAAATTTTCGCCATAATAGAAAAAACAGAGCCATATTGAATGTTAGGTCTAAAACTAACACACGTGTATTTTGCAACAGACAGAAAAATAAAATAAAATAAAACTATGAAAGAAAAGGTTTCTTACAAACAGATAAATATAAAAATAATTTAAAGGAAAAACTGAGCAAAAGGCATATATATATATATGTATTTACACGATTATGCTTTAAAATTCTTAGTGACCATTCATCAAAAAAGTTTTTATGACCAATCAAAAAACTTTTTGAATGCAATCTGGCTTGCATCTAATATTAAATATTTAAACTCGAATGTAAGAATATTGATCTTTTGGATTATAATGTGGCCTTAGTGGGAGTAATGAATAATGTAGGAGTTATGATTGATATAGGAGAAATGAAAAATTGTTAAGAAATTGAATACCGTTCATCGATTTCATTTATTAATAGGATGATTTTGGGTGAGTTTTTGATGATTTATGTAATCTATTTTGATGTTGTTAGGTATTTAATTTGTGAATATACTGCGTTCTTGATTTTAATTTTCAAACTTTTGAGGTTTTTTTATTCCATATAACCATTTTAAAGATCGGTGCATAATCTCTGATGTTTTGTGGTTGTTATATTATGCACTTAGTTGTCTTAGCATTTTAACATTTTTATGTTATATCTTTCAGAATGCAATGGCAAATAGTTTAATTTGTAATGAATTAAATTTTTTTTTAAATTTTAAATTTTTGAGAATTTGGATATTTTTTGACTAGCTTACCAAGTTGCAATAGGGGGAAGGTTGGTGCCATCAAACTAGTTTAACCCCACTTATCGATCCTAAGTCCGAGGTTGCACTTGGATGTTTTATAAATTTTATCTTATACAATTTTAATTTCGTTTGAAAACGTTGGATCTTTATTATTTTTATATTCGCTATTGATATTTTGAAATGGGATGTCGTATTCTAGGATTCATATGGTTTCGAATTTTTGCTTAATTATAATTGTGTGATTTCTTTATATATATTTAAATATATATATATATATATATAATATGCGTGAGTGTCAATATATAATTATATAATATAAATTTTTTATTAAATCTTGTGTAAACGTTATTCATTAAGACTTAGCGATTCGATTCATAACGAATATTCATTTGAAAAAGCTATCTATTTACTTACCTGTATGTATTTAATCGATTTTATTTTTTAAAGGCTGTAAATGCTGTGATACTCAACCTGCGACCCGCGGCCCGCATGTATCCCGGTCATGGCCCATTGCACTAAGTTCAGTTATTTAATAACAATGCACTAATAATTTAGCGGGAATTTCTGTCAATCAAGCAATCATATCTATCAATTTGCCATTTTTGATAGTAGAGTGTAAAAGAGGCTTGATGGTGAGTGAAAGGAAATCAAAACTACCCATAATTCGGTAAGAAATGCAAAAACTAACTATTTGTTTGTGTGTGTTTGATATAAAAGGGGTAATGCAGAATTAAAATAAAAACTGAAAAAGGAATGTTAATAATTTGTTCAAATTTGCTCTGTCGAATGTTTCTTTGGTCTTATAGAGTTTTTTCCCAATTATCTTCATTTTGCGTGCCTTGTGACCCTGCCAGAAGAAAGGTTGAGTACCCTTCTCTAATGCACATGCCAAAATCTTTACTCATAACAATTATTTTACACCCTATCGAATTTAAAGAACAATATATATAGTAAATATTTTATTAAAGTTTCATTGTTTAATTTTTACAATTTTCGATTGTGGGTACTTTTTAATAAGGAGCAATAATGATCAAGAATTTTAAAAAAATAAGCCTGTAGAGACATATTTAATTTTTAAACAGTTCGCATTGAATTAAATTCAATGAAGCTAGTGTTAAATTAGATTTAATGAAGTATTCGTATTTTATAAATAGGTCAGACAAATTAGAAAATATTCGAATATTTTTTATATGAAACTGTTTCTGTGTTAAGTATTTATTGAAACAAACAGTTGCCTTCTCTTTTAAAAGATCCAGAATTGTTAACTTTAACCTTCTGTCAGCTTTAAAAAAGTAATTACTACTAAAAATACACCATACAAAGAAACAGAAGGGAAACACACACACACACACACTAGAAGCAGAGAAAGTGCGCCACATGTCCAGAAGAAAAAGTTAATTTTAGTATTGGTTTTGAGTTTTCTTTATTACTTTTTTTTTCGAAATCAGTTGCAAGGTTAATTCTATCTGTCTGTAATCTGATGTTGATTAAATTGTATATGGCAAACTAAATCAAAGAATGAGAAGTTAGCATAGCCATGATTGAAATTTAATGACTAATTAGTTTAGACAGAAGTTAACTAGTTAGGATAAATATTTGATTTATTTATAGCACGTTTCCTTTTTCTTCCCCTCCCCCCCATTTATTCTTTTTATTAAATTATTTTTAATGTATTCCATATTTTTAGCTCTTGCGCTACTTAGTTACATATTTATCAGGGAAATGCATGGTCTAGTACTGTTTGGTTAAAAAGTATAATTTACCTATCATACTATAGGAAATTTATCTCCACAGTTGTTAAGCAGAATTGTCTAAAACATATGACATAACATACAAAGGTTGCTACTGATAAATGTTGTAGGTTATATCAACAGTTATAAAAGTTATATATATTTCCTCGAAAAATATAAAATATTTTAACTTGAACGATGACGTCCTCATATATATTTTCTCACTTAGCATGCAAAACGTAATAAAAATAATAGCGTTTTAATGAATAATATTTTACGATATTCATGTTAACTTAGTTTTATCGTTGTTTATACAATTCTATTTATGCAATGATATAATTGTAGCTGTATCATATTTGATTATCTTTTAGCTAAATCAGTAAAACAAAATCATAAATGACTTTTTCATTCGTGATAAAAATGCAAATTTCTTGTAAAAACCGTTTTATCTTCATTTAGATTGTGACTTTGAAGAATGGGAAATAGTGTATTCAACTCTACCCTGTTTCCAATACACATTTACTGCTGTAATACAAAATCAGTGGTGTGCACAAGAGAGGTTGTGGGTTCAAACCCTCCATAGACCGAGAAACTTTTAATTTTTACCATGGAGCAGGGGTGGCCAACCCGCGGCACGCTTGCCAAAGTGTGGCACGACAGAATTGCAACAGTGGCACGCGATAACTTATTGAGACATTGAAAAAAAAAGACTATTTTTTTACAATATTATTGAAATGTGGATGTCTTAGGAAAAAATATTCCCATTTTTATTTTCATTACACTTAATTGAATTAGAATAAAAAATTACAGTCGAACCTCCATATTACGAACCTCTATATTACGAATTTTTCTATTTAGCTAACTGTTTCCTGGAACCAAGAACATTTCACGATTTTCTTCGTAAAATAACCTCCCAATAGCGAAATGTATTTTCTTAATAACGAATTTTTCTTGTGATTCAATTTTTTTCTCCCTATTTCTTAAGTATTTCTGGAAATTTAAAGTTATTCTCTCTTTTAACACATTTTATGGTAGTCATGAATCTTGAAATGGTTTTATTAGGTGCCTAACTCGCCAAGAGCAATAGAATTCTGTGCGTTTCGTCCAAGAAGTGCAATCTTTAACCCCCATTGTCCAGTTCACTAGAAACATCTTCGAATCATAAAAAAAATCGAAAAGAAATTTATTCATATGTATGCAAAATGGATTCACATTCTGTAAAAGTTTATATACCCGAACTTAAACCTTCATTCCTGTCATTAGAAAATGAAAATTTTATTTATACACAATAACTTTATATTTAGCAATACTTTTAAAACTGTTATAATATGATAAAAGAGTATTAAAACGTTTTATCTTTACATGAACTACCTACTAGATTGTGAATATTTTATTGTTTACTATCCCGGGTTCCATGAGACAATTTTATACTAGTTAATACAATATCTTGCAAAACTAAATAATTTTCAAATAAAAAAATGTACCTTTTTGCATTTGTAAGGGAAAAAACTTCTATAAAGGATAAGGAACAACTTATCAACATATCAACAGATTCCATGTTAAAAATCTAAATTTAAGCAAGAACAGCTCCTAAAAATTATGCTGCAAATTTATGTAAAATATACAGGATTTCTCACACAGCTATAAACCTTTTTTTAATGCCATTCAAAACAATGTATATAAGTGAAAAATATTTCTCAACGTGATTGGCAACAAAAACAAAGTATAGAAACAAATTAAACTCAGAATATGTGTAATGCGATTTTAGTTAATATCAACAGACCTGGACTTCGACAGTTTATGTGAAAAAATGCAAGCTCAGATCCCAGTTACTAAACATAATGGATGGGTAGAATCACAGATTAATATTATTAATGAGTAAATTATATTAGAAGTAGATTAAAATTTTTTAAAAACAAGCGCAATATTTTTTTTAGTTGCATTTACATAAAGTACCTATAACATATTGATCTACTCTTTAAATATTATTTTAAAATGTATTCTTCTATAAGTGTGTGTGGCCGCGGTAGCCAAGTGGTCAAGGTATCGGATTATGGCAGGCATGTCATGAGTTCGAGCCCAGTACCACTAAAGATTTGCCGTGTAGGGGAGTGATGCACGCTAAATCTGTCGAGAGCTCAAACGTCCTCCCGTTGGTGTGGTAGTTAGGAGAGGGGTGCTAGCTCAGGTGTCGTCCTCGTCTTTTGACCATGGTTCAAAATTACGAGATCCGTCGCCAAATGCCCTGAAACTGAACAGTGCGACGTTAATATTCACTCACTCCACGAAAACATCTACCTTAAGAGGTTCCGTGAATTAAAAAAGTTTGAAGACCACTGATGTAGAGAATACTCTCTTTCACTGTTGTGTGCTTTGACTTTCCACAGGAAGTACAAGCGAGATTTTGGAATGTGAAGGAGCGTATATTTTAAAATATCTGGAAGGAAACAATGAACTGCCCAAAGAGGGCTTGCTACTCAATGAAAATTGGCTATGGTATTTAGCTTTTCTTACCGATATTTTGGGATATTTAAATAATTTAAATTTAAGATTACCGGGAAAATATTGTATTTTTGTAACCCTAACTTGTCATTTAATCTTCTTTCAAAAACAAACGTTTGCTATTTTGTCTGCATTTTGGAAAAAATAAATAACACATTTCGCATGAATGCAGGAACTATCTACTAAAGTTAATAATACACCAAGCTATGGTAAATTTAAAAATTTAATATCCTTTTTTCAATGTGAATTCACTGTTAGTTTTGATGATATTCAAGGCGATAAAAAAAATGCTGATCTTTTCACAAATCGTTTTTAAATTTTTCTACAAGATGCTAATTGTTACTCATTTGAAATCCAAATCTAAATGATTGAGCACCATACTACACTGAAAATCATATATAAAGAATTTATTTCAACTGAAAGTGATTCAAATAGTATTGAACTGTGGGAATTTGTATCAACGAACAATTTTCCAAATTAACATTATTTGGCTGTAAGATATTGTTGTAAGTTTGGATCAACATATGTTTGTGAACTAATGTTTTCTACGAGAACATAATATATAAATTCAAAATATTGCTGAAAATTAACTGATATGCATCTAAAACAAACTAATTTTTAGTATCTTCAAGAGACAAACCTTACAGATGACATGGTAAAAAAACTGCAGGTTCAAAAGCCACATTAATCAAGTTCTGACTGTTTAATGATCATTTAGAAATTAATGTTTCAAGTTACTCCGTTTTATTTGATACCTAACCTAACTGATTGAACTTGGGAAAAGTATATTAACAATAAAATCTAAATTTGTACTCTTGTCTTTATATTATTTTTAAATATCCTTTACTTAAGTATGCTTAAAAAATTAACTATTCGCGGAAAAATTTTTTAATAAGTAACATTTTTTCACCTTTTTTTTGTTGGTAGAGTTGGGAGTGGCAAGCATAACTTTTTTTTTAAATCGGAAAGTGACACTCTTCACCAAAATGTTGGCCACCCTGCCATAGAGTATGCCCCTCGGCGCTGTCACTATGTGTTTCTAAGAATGTAATCCCCTCCCTCATGTTTTGAAATGAGTATTTAGGTTACGAAATTTTCAACTTATGCATTACATGATTATTTTGACACGGTTAAGAAATTTAACTGCTATTTTCAATTACTCTCCATGGAATTTATTTATTCTTCACTCTGATTTTTTAAAAAGCAAATCATTGTATTTTTGCACTATTCTGAATGAAAAATTTGATAAAATGTGAGTATTCTGGGGGGAAAAAAAGAATGTGCTTTATTAAATTTTTCAATAAATTATGAAATTTAAACATTTTATGACTTCGTTCTTTAAGCATTTAAAAATTAAAACTATCAGCTCTTCTCACTAAGAATCATAAAAAATAAAATTAAATAATTCCTCTATTTAATCTATCTTTACTTGAATATCATTAATTATTCATTAAAAATGTATTTACATTTATTCCGAAAGGAGTTCGAAGGATTATAAGTCAGGTGTTTAAATAATTCCAAATAGTGGGGCTTATAAATTCTGATCGTGTTTTATACGATGTATTTTATTTATTAATGCCCATTTTTCATAGAAAATTTTACTACTGACTGATGAAAAACCACTGCTTTTTTTGGAAATGTATAAGAGAATATAAGAATTAAACTTTTATTCACACATGATACAAATATAGAATTGTTCAGTTAAAATTCGTTATTATTTTATGCATATTGTTAGGTGTATATTATATTACATTCGTGGTTATTTGATTCTGTTTGAATAACCCATTTCAAATAATTTTTTTTCAATAAATAAACAAATAAATAATAATAAAACATTAATAAAGAGTTTGACATACTTTCAGTAAAGGCAACTTACCTTTATCAATGTGATGCATATATCTGATTGTATTGAGAAATGCGTGCAATTTTAAAAAAATAAATAAATAATGAAACTAGAAGAAACTACCACCTCTCTAAAATGACAAGACCCGAACCCTTGAGCAGTTAGTTCTGTGTAAGTTGCAACGTGGAAATCAAGTAAATAAAAAGGAAACAGAAGAAAGAATTGGTCTAAAAATGGGCCATTTTATTCGAGCCGGAGTGTTAGTTGTGTAAAATCAATCAAACAGATAAAATTGAATTTTTAAAAACATTTGTAATTCAAAATATTGACAGATATGTAGTTGAAACGTTTTGATTTTCCCAACATTGGAATAAATAGTAATAATAATATAAAAAAAGAAGTGACTGATTATTTTTTTAACCTCAGTGGAAACAACATGTGAACTGTTGGTGATGGATCTCGTACTTTCGAAATTTAGTCACGTGATGAGGATGACTCTTGAAACGATATCCCACTTTTCTAACTTCCACACTAAGCGAACATAAAGACTTTCAATTCCGACAGACGAAATGATTGTATCAAATCTTTTACACACTTTTCGAAAGATGTCTAAAGCTACTGTATATTGGGTAGAGTCTGTTACTCTACGAAGAGGAAATTGTGTTATAAATTACATATTTGCTGATTAATATTTAAATTAACGTTAAATTGCTGTTTTACTTTTGGAACATAAAACTGATTATTAGAAAGAAGTTCAGCTAATATCTTGATGAGTTATAATAACTTTAATATATTATATAAGGGATTTTATTTTTAATGTTGCAATTTAACTGCTTTTTTTTGTAGCTTAAGAAAGTATATGTCATCTTAAATTGAAATATTGAAATTTGGGATAAACGTATTTAAAATTTTTATTGAATGAATATTATTTTAAGACGCAAGATAAAATTTAGATAACGAATTTTACCTTTGCATTACTCCTTATCTACAGAAAGCAATTAAACTAGAACTCAGATAATTTTTATTATCACCCCGTTTTCATATTTTAAATCTTACAGATAAATTAAACCACTTATACACATATAATACATAAAAAATAATCGTCTGATTTATTATTTAAAAAATATTTGTTATTAATTTTGTATTGAGTAAAGAAATTTAATTAATGAACCCATCAGCGGGATGTGTTACTTGATGAATCGACCTCTTCCATTCCATACGTGAAGATCCGGTTTAAAACTTTAATAACGGCTGTCAAAGTCAAATCAATGCTCTGAAAATTTTGTCTGCGACTGATTTTAAAAAAGCCGCTAGAAAAATCTTGAATTTTGATAATAGTTCTGATATATCCACTCATTTTCGAAATATCTACTTTCTCGTTTTCGAATACTGTCATTACTGGCGGAATTAAAATAGTTTAACAACTGCTTTATTGTCCAAATAGCGGTTTATACAATGAAGAACACTCAGTCGCACTATCTCTCAGACATCTCTCGTTACATTTCACAATATAACTATTTCGTCTAACTCGGGAACAATTTAGGTATCCATCCTGCTGAATCGGTATGACAAAAACAAAAATTTTGTTTTTCCTTTTCAGTTATTTTCTGCTATTATGGAAATTATTTTCTGCCCTTTCTTATATGATAGAATTAAAAAAATTACATACAATGAATAGCTCATATTTATTGTTATCGTTTGACGTTATGCGATAACGTGTTCTTTCACTGTGTGAAGAGTTATCTTTGCAACATCCTGGTAACGTTATGAAATTAAAGATGTCGCTGCAAGCGGTAATAGGGTATTTGTGATGCGAAAACATTTTATCTGTCTTTTGCGCATTAGCTCTCGTCAACAACAAGCTCTTTAAATTCGAGTGGGGAATTGGGGTGTTTCAACAATATTATGATCAGTTGACTTAGAAAATAGAGATTGATTTGTTCAACAGTTTTCTTTTGGAATATTACATAAAAAATAATCAAGTTTGGGTAAATATATTTATGTGTATTTTTTCAATATATGTATATTATGATATTGCCTTTCGGATTCGATTTATTAAATATGCATACTTTCTTGTAATAGTGAGTTATATTTTTATAGTTTATTTCGCCGAAAAGATGTTTTAAATTTACTTAATAGTATAATATACAGCACATTCCAAAAGTTAAGAGCCCCTCAGTTTTGTAGAATTATTCGAAATATTAAATCTTTTAAGAAAAACTCATTGAATAGTTAAAATGGAAATTGGTATGAAGTATATATACTGTAGGAAAAAATGCAATTATATCTAAATTTTTTGGATGGAATTTCTTATAATTTGTACTCTAATGGAATATTTTTCAGTGTTTTTGTAATGCATGTATTTTTGTAAGTTCCTGAAGAATTATCTTACGAAGTGATTACTCTCTTTTTGTGATTGAATCCCCCCAAAAAATATTGACTGCTGGAGTGTTTTTATAAATTTTTTTGCATTTGTAAATAAAATAAAATAGTTTTTATTTTTCATGCCTTTGATAGTTTTTATTAAAAATAAGAAAAATATGCAAAAATTGAGTTTGTGAAAATTTGTATATTTTTATCAATATTTAAAAAATTAAATGTTTTTGCATTGTTTAAATAAAATTTTAAACCCATATAGTGCATACTTAAAAAAAATTATTAGTCATTTTTAAAGCACTTTAAACCTTTCCTGATTTATTTTTATTTTCGTATAAAAGCTTCAAAGTTAAATATTTATCATTAACATTAGTGTAATTTACTTGTTGCAGTCAACATTGTGTATTTTAACTTTAATATTTCTGTTTATTCCCAAAGAGATGGAGAAGTGTTTCTCACTAATTGTTTTGTGTTGAAATTAATGCAATTTATACTTTGTTATTGATTTTTAATATTTTGAATAATTTTTATTATTAATAAGTAATATCGAAACATTTGTATGATTGTTATTGGGGAATCAAATAGTTAAAATATTTTGCTTTCTTGATGTAGGATTTCTACATGTTGTGGCTATTAGTAGTATCCAACCATTGTATCCATCTCAGATTAAACCTTACGTATTATTTGAACAACTTGTTCACTGAGTTCGACAGATTAAGCATTGTTTTTGCCAAACTGTAAATGGTAATAATTTTCTACAGAATGAGCAAGCTAAATCCCTATAATTTCACTTGTAAAAAAAGATTTAAAGGAGGGGATGTCAATGATTTCTGGTATATTATACTGTTAGATTATTTCAATATTTCTATTTTCTCCTCATATATGAAATATTTATATTTTTTCTTTGAATACGATTAATTCATTTTTCTCCTTGATTTTCTCTTTAGTTTAAAATGGCGGGACAAGCAGAAATTCACGAAATACCTAAAGCTGCATCTGAAGAAGGCTTAATCACTCAACAACATTTTGGAGTTATAGATATAATTATTCTAGGTGTATTATGTAGTGTTGCAATTTATTGGATGTTCTTCCGCAAGAAAAAGGAAATAAATACTTTCACAATTACGTATGTACCTGTTATATTTCTTTTTTCAGAATTAAATTTGCATATTAATTATCTCACATTCTTATATCAGATAAATTTTAAAGTTTTTCATTTTCTACTCTTGGATATTAACAGATAAATTAGTGACTTTTTGATTCAATGTGTAAGGTTTAATGGTTTGCAAATACATATTTTCTTATACTAAAAATGCATTTTGGAAACTTTAAACTTTTGTCAGTAAAATAATTAGTATGGCATATTGTAGATGAAGTTGAAATTTAATATATATTAAACTTTTGTTTTATTAATTTTTGAAATAAATTATTAATGACTTAAAAATTGTATAGTTAAGAAGGAAATTCTGAGATATAATTCCATCATAGAGGGTTCACGTTTTGAAACATTATATAAAATATATTTCTGTAAGTTTAAAAAGAGGGTTAAAACCTGGAATCTTATAAAGTTTTACTATTTTGAAGAATTTTCAGAAGCACAAAACATAGATGCTCTGTTTTTTCGAATCTCTTTTTTCAATCGAATTGTGGATGCTAATTTGATATCAGTATGCTACCCACCAAATTGTGTTAAATTTAAAGTTTAAAAGCTTTTAATTTTATGAAATATATATATATTTAAAAAATAAGATTCCTAATTGAATTGTGCTAATTTATTTAATACCGTATTTTCCTGTATATAATCCGCAGTGGCATATTATCTGCAAAGCCATTTTTTCGAGTGCGAAAATAAAAAATGTTGTATAATCCCCTGCAATTTTTTCAGCGAATAATCCAAAATATATACTACGAATAATGTAGTGTCAGATAAAAAAAAATACACAATATGATTAAAATTATAAGTAATAAATTATACATAAGAAAAATTTTTTTTTTTGTAAAATTCTTTTCTTCATCGGATATTTGTTACCATAATTTCTAAACATTCAATTTTAATCTGTTAATTTCGAGGTCTAAAGGCTGTAATTTCTTTGTCAGTCCTTCCGGTTTTAGTTGCAGATGTGGACTTCAGGACATTTTTTAACATTCTCACTGGGATGAATTTCATCGAGTCCATAATTAAAAAGCTTTGGGTCACATTTTTCAAAATTAGCCTTTTTATTTTTCCTTCCACAATTGTGTGTGTGAATATTTGATTTGTCTACGTTAAATAATCTTGCAGGGTCCCGATTTCCTACTTCGGTACCCTTTTCTATAACGTTTAGTTCAAAATCAGCCATGTAATTTATACGCTTTCACTTCAAACATGACGATATATGCTCATGACATATATGCTTCAAACATGACAGCTCAGGTCAAGACAGAATGCAAAATGATGCCAGTGACTAGCAACTGTAGTATCTTTGCAAGCAACCAGATTCGTTTTTGAACGTAATTGGACAGAACTGATTGTAGCTGAAATACGTTGGCAGAGTTGAAAAAGCTTTCAGTGCCATCTGTTATTTATTTTATAAAACATAAATGGTATTTATTTCAAAACTTTATTGTACGCGTTTTTGACGGAGAATGTTTTTTATCATATTATCCGCGGCGGCGTATAATACGCATAAAGAAATTCGAAACTTTTTAACACATAATCTGCGGATTATATACAGGAAAATACAATACCATAACGCACGTAAGTCCCAGACACGATTTATATAAAAAAAATCAAAAATGTCAGATAGCGACACCGTATAGTCGGACTATACTCGAAATTACGTTATTAATACGCAAAAATAAAAATGTATTTAGAAAAAAGAACTAAGTATAAATAAAAAAATATCCTTACTAATAACTTCAAAAAAACGCTAAATACAAATAAAAAACAGTTACTAATTAATAATATAATACACATTCACTACATTAACGAAAACTTTCAAAGTCGATTCATCGTATCAGAATAAACAGTTTAATATATTTTCGAGAAGAGTGTCTGAAAGTTCATTTTCAGCATCACTATGTACACTGTCAGTGATTTCCTCGCTTTCACTAACAATCCCGGCTTTTATAAATCCCGATCGGATGGTGGATACTTTAACACTTTTCCAGGATTTATCGACACATTCGGCAACTTCAGTGTATGAAGCGCGTCTCATATTTCCTCCTTTTGTACAAGTATGTAAACCTTCCGACATCCAGTTCTTCCACCAAGCACTTACGTGGGACTTGAAACTTCTGTTCATGCTAATATCCAGAGGTTGCAGGATTTTTGTTAAACCTCCTGGAATAACGCTAAGTTCAGTACCGATGTTTTTTTTTTATAGCTTCCGCCTTTACACTGTCTTTTATGTGTGTCCTCATGGAATCCATAATTAGTACTCCTTTGGAATTGAAAAAGGCACCTTCTCTCTTCTTCCAAACTTCTTGAAACCAATCGAGAATGTCCTCGTTACACCAACCCTTTTCATTGCACCGTATTATGACGCTTCGAAAAATTTTTTAGGAATTGTTTTTCTCTTAAAATTATGAGCGCTTCACTTTGTGCATCAGCACAGCAGCGAGCATCACTGTGAAATTGTCTTTTTTTTTAGTTTTTACTACTCATTCGTTTGCATTGCTCTATTTTATTTGATACTACGATGTTTTCTTTCTCGCGCTTTTTTTATTTTGATCATCGGTTACACAGTTTTTTTAAAAATTTCGACGATTTTAACGTGAAAACAGCGTATTATCCGCACTGTATAGTCGCAGCTTAAAAATTCGATTTTAAACAATAAGCGATATACGGAAAATTACTAATATTATATATTTGCTCATAAAAGTTATTACCAATTTCTGAAATTGTATAAAAAATATATTAAATTATAGTGTCAAAAAGTCATGACTTGTGTTGTCGCATAGACTTAAATTCCTTGATTTCTGATTAGTTTTTTTGAATAAAAAGTTGGTGCATGTAATCTTCAAAGTCTTTTGAATTTTTTCTGTGATATGGAAACAAAATTGGAAATGTGTTGTATACTTTTTTTATTCTCTGATAATGCTAGATATTTTTTTCAATCAATGATGATGTAAATAATATCATTTGTGAACATCTATTATGATTTTAATGACTAAATGAAGATTTAAGTTTATTATACAAACAATCGTATTTTAATCAATTATTTCCCAAATATCCAAAGAAGAAAATATAGTTGTGCACAGAATAAGTATCAAAAAAGTAATAACATGTAGATGGGAGAGGAAATTAGGTTTTAATTGGCTTTTACTATGCTATAACTGTATATTCTCTTCCCTCTTTTCCAGATTTCCTCTACATAAGTCTTTTATGCATTCAGATGGAAAAAAATTTGATCAGTGACCAATACTGAGCAATTCTTATCTGTTGCTGTGCTTTATTTTTCTAATACATAATTAAATTAAAAAAAAATGGCTCAATTTTATTTTTCTAGAAATGTTGAAGTTATTTTTTTTATTCCTGTTTAATTGCATTATATGAAACATGCAATATAAATCCACTAGGAATTTTTAGTGTGATAAGTTTTTGTTCAGATTTATAATGCAACTTGTTAGGGAATTTTACTTATTTTTTTTCTTATATTTATGTGCATAAGTAACTTTAATGTAGTTCCACATTTTTAAAAATGTTTTATTTTGTATTTCTTATCACAAAATTGCCTATTACTGATGAATAAAGTTAAACAAAATAATTTGTACTTTAAAATTATTTTTAATGATTTGTAATAAAAATATTTATGCTTTTTTTCCGTAGACCCAACACAATAAGTACATCTGATTCAAGTTTTATCAATAAAATGAAATCCACAGTAAGTTTTCATTTAATTTGCATACAGTAATTTTTTTATCAGCCTTTTAAATTCCTAGTGTATAGTTTTATTGTATTTCTATAAGCATTACTTTTGTAAAAGAAATTATACATTTTCTTTTAAAACCCTACTATTTGATTTATTTTCTGAGCATATTTTCTGCTATAGCTGTCTTTAGTTTGATTTTTTCCTCCTTGGTAATAATTATCTTTATGAATAGAAATTTACAATTATAAATTTGAAAAAGTTAGTAGTGATACTTATTTGGGATGGAGATAAATAATAAGTTAGTTGGCATCAGAAATTTATATATAAAAAAAATCATTGCTGCAAATAGATATAGATGTTTTTTTGCCCTGAAGAATTATTTGAAATCCAGCTTTCTCAAATTAGAAACTAAATTGCTTCTTTACAAAAGTCTTATAAGATCTGTCCTGACTTAAGCATCAGAAACTTGGGCATTGATTTTATGTGATGAGGAAGCTTTGGAAATTTTTGAGAGAAAGATCTGACATTGTATTCTTGGTGGGATCTAAATGAATGGAACATGGGGAAGATCTGATTCGGAAATCTATAAAATTTACAAACATCCTTTTATTGTAAAATTCATCAAATTACAGAGACTTAAATGTCTGGTCATCTGGTTAGAATGAATGAGGATCGTTGTTGCAAGATAATCTTTCTAGCAAAGCCTGTGGGAAATAGACCTCAGAGCAGACCTCTGCTAAGATGGATTGATTGTATCGAAAAAGATCTTAATATTTTAAAGGTTAAAAACTGGAAAACAGTTGCCAAAAACAGATGCGTAGAGAAGACTTCTGTTGAGCCATTGAAGAATTATTTTAATCCTAATATTTTCTAATAATAAAATTTGCATTTGCAAAATTGATAGTAGGAAATTAGTTTTTCTTTCTCTAAATATATTTCTATAAACTTTTGTTGAAAGCACAGTAAGAAAAATTAGCTAAAATATGACTTAATAAATAAATGTAAAATGATTAGTATGGCTTTAAAAATAAAAAAAAAAGTATCAAGAATACATTACCACTTTTAATGTGATGTGAAAGTAGACAACACATGTAGATTAATCTTAGAACATTGACAATGTTTAAATTGTGGTTACAAATATTTGGATAAACTTGTTTTATTCAGATTCACAGTTTATTCTGGATATACTTAATTATTTTTTTATATGGGGACCAAAATTTTAATTTTTTATACTTGAAATATTTTTATTTTAAAGGTTAATATTTATATAAATAGAGGGGTTAAGATGCCTCTGTCATGATTTCTCTTTAAAAACCACGTTAAGTTTTAGTTTAACAGAGGATTTGATACATTATTGTAAATTCATATCAGTATATTTATTCATCAATTATGTTCTGTTGGAAAATCCATATAAGTATTAAATTATATAGTTTAAACAAATTTTTTCTTTAATTCCTTATTGTATGTAGTTGCAATAAGTATTAATAGTTTATTTTGTATGCCATGTAATTTGTTAAGCACCAATTTTTAAGGGAATTACAAGGATTATTACAAACTTTGGTGTATCATACATTTGGGTGTGTGTAACCCTTAGTCTATTTTGTAGTTGTACTGCATTTTTCAATGAATTAATATCCAATCTAATGACAAATTATAAAAAATAAATAAATCACAAAAAATACTTTATTTTTTGTGATTTTGCATGAGGATTTTTAGATTCATGTATTTATTTTGTAAAAGAAATTTTAGCAAAAATGGTAAATTTCAAATTGTAGACCAAACAGCTGGCTATGCTTATCTAAAAGTCCCCATCGTCATATTTTATTCTTTTCACCCCCATATATTCTTGCATATAGAAAAAAAAATAAGCGAATTAACTAAAACTGAAAGAGTGTACTTTTTATTTTTGTAAGATCTTTAGTAAAGAAGGGAAGGGGCGATAAGTTCTATTAAAATTATCAACAAAATGATCTAAATGGCCTCTTTGATGTTAATAAATTTATATATTTTTTTTGAAAAAAAGTATTAAACTGTGTCTATGTGTAAAATGTTACACATCTGTTTGGAATATATTAATGTAAATGAAATATTTATAGAAGTTTTAAATCAAATATCAAACTTAGAAATGTTTGATAAAATATTGTTTAGTTATATTTTTTTAATGTATTTTAAGTTTTATTATTCATGTTTGAATTTTTTGTTTCTTAGTATTTTATCATGTTTTTATATTTGTATTAATAAATTGTGTTCATATTAAAAAAACTTTACTATACTTATATATATTTTTAGGGCCGTAACATTATTGTGTTTTATGGTTCTCAAACTGGAACAGCAGAAGAATTTGCTACAAGATTAGCAAAAGAAGCAAATCGTTATGGCATGAAAGCTATGGTTGCTGATCCAGAGGATTATGATATGGTAAATAAATTATAATTATAGCAATAGGTATACAATGTATTAATTAGTAATTATTATTTATATAATTTTTCGCCTTTCCTATTTTAGGAATTAAAATCCATGGACAGCCTAAGTTCTTAGAATTAAAAATATATCTTATTGTTTGTCTCTGTATTTAGCCTTTATTAGCTCTTATGATTAAGGCTTTTCATATTACTTGTTTGAGATTTCCTTAAATGAAGAGAAATGATTTTTTTGAAATCATATCTTATTGCATTTAATGCATTTATTGCATTTTTTACATTAAATAGTTTTGAAAGAAAAAAAAAATGAAAGATTAATTTGCTGTATTTAAATAACTGCTGTACTTGAAGCAGTTTTGAAAGAATTTTAAGTTTCAGTTAGTTAATCAATTAAAATTCCTTTCTTTTCTTTGAAATGCTAAATTCGAGTGACATTACGTAGCATGTATTTATAAAAAAATTCAAGATGAAAGATATTTTAAACAAAAAAGAAAGAGGAAACCCACATTTTTATAAACTGTTGATTTATATCTATATTAGAAAAATATATTAGAACTTATCTATTGTTTTAAAAATGATATAATTAGTTTAATATATATAAAAAAAGTTTAGCTTAAAATATTTTTCAATCAATGCCTTTTCAATAAGAACAAAATTAATCAAATTAATTTTCTGCTAATAAATATTTTTATCGATATAAAATATTTATCTATTAACATTTAAAAGTTAATAAATTAGTTATATTCTGCATAATAGACAAATCAACTTCATTTTAAAATTAAGCTTCATAGGCTTTTGTTGGAACTCAGGAGGGTGATCTCTTGAGAATACTGTACATCAATTATTCTTCCTCTTCAACTCTTAATTCTTTCCATTTTAATATTTAAAATGATTTTATATGTGACTTCAATAGTATTATGTAATTTTTATTTTCAATTGGTATGTTAGGAGGTAAATGTCGTAGAAACTTTAGAACACAAAATCATTTTCATCAAAATTAATTTTTCTTTTTCAAATTTTATCTCATATAAAAATGGTATTTATTTTTTTATGACAATTATATCTTTTTTTGTTAAATATTTTTGTTAAATACTGTTCTACTGCTACTACATTTAGTTCCTACATAACAGGGGATTTTTTAAAAAAAATAATGTGTTTCATATAAAAATGACTCTGTTCAGATAACTGTCTTCAGAGTTTCAAAAAGGGAAATGGAAAAAATATTTTGATCAAAATTTTTTTGCTTAAATTTCTTTCCTTTTAGGAAGATTTATCAAAAGTTGCTGAGATTGAAAATTCTCTTGCCATTTTCTGTGTTGCTACATATGGAGAAGGTGATCCTACAGATAATGCTCAAGAATTTCATCAGTGGCTTCAAGCTGGTGATGCAGATTTGACTGGTCTAAATTTTGCTGTAAATATTTTTAAATCTTATTTATAAGTTGATTACATTTCAATATTTTTTTTGTATTCTAGAGCTTAAATTGTTATGAATTTATTGTTGGTTGTGTGATTGCATCATTAAATCAAAACAATTCTGCAAACTAACTATATAAGCTCTATAATATGATAAATTAATAGATTTGTTTTTAAAATTAATTTACAAAATATTACTTATTTGAAGTAAGCTACCAAAATTTAACTTGTTTGGGCAAGGTCTACCCAACCAATTATCTGACGCTAAGGGATGCGAATTTAGCATCCCAAAAACTGAAAGAAGAGTGATCTTTTGTCCCTCAGTTAATTTAGTGTTTTTTTTTCTTTTCCATTCCCAAAAAAGATACACAACTTATGTTACTGGCAGAAATTGCTAGATTTTCATTTCAAATGTACAGTTCATAACACCACTTGCATACCATGACTCCATAGGAATTTTATTTCCACTTTTCTAGAGAGAATACATATTGAATTGGGCAAAGTCTCTACATTCCCCCCTCCCTCCTTCAGACTTCTAAATATAGGGGAAAGAAAAAAATATCAAAGAAATATTGAATTGTTGGGAAACATTGGCATATTTAAGAGAACCAGAGCAAAGTAGAGCTTTCCAGCTTCTTGTTGAGTTTATCTGTTTGTGTGTGTTTGTGCAAAATGTAATAATTGACTTTGGGTACTAGTTATTGATGGAATCGGTTTGTAAAGTAACACCTTTATAGCTCTATCTTCAAGAACTACTAGTTGAGAGCCTGGACTTAACAGCAAACATCTTACAGCAGACAATATGTTTGGCGATTTTGAACAATACCCATAAGACAGTCTAATGAGAAGAAATTTTTAATTGCCTCTTTGTGGAGATATCTCTGCTGATGGCTTGGCTGGATGATTTGAAGTAATAGAAAAGTTCTGTTGATTTGTGTATAAGTTATCGCACATGTGGTCCATTGATGAGGGTGTTTAACCATTGCTTAGACCAGTGGTTTTCAAACTATGTTCCACGGAACCCTGGGATTCTGCATGTCATACCTAGGAGTTCCATGAGACACAATAAAAAAAAAATTGTGAAGAAATAAATATGTATGCAAATGTTCTCCTATGAAGTTTATACTGGTACAAATATCTAAAGCTCATCCTATTCATTAAAACTGAATTTTATCTATATATATGCTAACTCTATTTTGCAACAATTTTTAAGCTTTTATTATAATATAATAAGACTATTAAAATGTTTTATCTTTATATATTAAGATAAAATGGTATTGAATGGTAATATTGTATTGTTTCCTATCTCAGGTTCCATGAGATAATTTTATACTCATTAGTTAGCACAATGTCTTGCAAAACTAAATAGTATTCTAATAGAAAATGCACCTTTTTACATTTGTGGAATCATGAAGGAAAGAGAAGAACATATCAACAGAGTTGATGTTAATTTAAGCAAGAAGAGTTTCTAAATTTTAGTTTGCAAATTCATGCAGAATACGTGGGATTTCTCACACAGCTATAAACATTTTAATGTCATTCAGAATATTGTATGTAAGGGAAATATATTTCTCAGCATAAGTGGCTAAAAACAAAGTGTAAAAAAAAATTAAACTTTGAAAATGTAATGCGATTGCATTTAATCTCAATAAACCTAGACTGACACTTCATGTGAACAAAAGCAAGCACACGTATATCCCAGTTACTAAATATAATGCATGGATAGGTGTCACTTGAATCAGAAACTAATATTATAACTGAGTAAATTATATTAAAAAATTTATATTAGAATTTTTTAATAATGAATGCAATATTTTTTTAAAAAAATTGCCTTTCTATAAAATGCTTATAACATGTTGATCTACTTTAAATATTATTTTGAGATATATTCTTTGAAGTATGTGTATGGAATGGGTTCCACAAAAACACTATCTAGTTCTAGGAGTTCTATGAAAATATCTTAAAGTTCTAGGGGTTCAGTGAGTTGAAAAATTTTGAAGACCGCTGACTTAGACCATTGAGGCAATGATGATTGTGGTTCTCTCTACTAAAAAAAAAAGCTTTGCTTAGGGATTTTGGATTGATGTGTAAAATAGGAGTTATGTACAATTTTTGGAACAGATTCCATTACATAGCTTAATTTGTCAATTTAATGTTGGTTAATTACATCAGTATTTTAAAATATTCATGTAAACATATCCTGTGTTGTAAATAAGAAGCTTCATAATATAAAAGAAATCAATATTTATTTAAACAAAATTTATTGTGTGAAGAAAAGAGATTATTATAACTTGGTACTCACTGTCCTACCAATTATACAATGTGAAGCAGTGTTAACTCAGCGCCCCAAAATTCAAAAGAAATGAGTGGTCCTTGGCATCATAAGTTTATTAATACTCAGTCAATTTGGCATTTTCCTCCATCACTGAAACTAGTTCACGACTAATGTAATTGGCAGGAACTGCATGACTTTTTCATTTCAACTGCACAGTTCATTCACCTCTTGCACACCATGGCTCAATAGGAATTTTGTAACTTTCATTTCTCCAGGGAGAAAACATAAAATAAAAATGAATAAGGTGTAGACCCTTTTCACAAGGTAAATTTTTCTAATATTTTAAATGATTTTTAGACTATAGCAGATTTTGAATTCTGAAAGGTGAATTCCATTTTCAATATTTTTTAAATTATAAACTAAAAAATAAGAGAGTATGTGTCATAATATTTTTTATTTAAAATTAAAAAGTGTTAAGTGTTAAAAATGGGTGGAAAATAATTCAGAGTTATAGTTATTTTTTTAAAGCTGCCAGTCTTATCTTAGGATTTATCATGATTGATTTGTTTCTTTAGTATTTTTTGTCTTCCAAGTTTATTATACAAAAATTTGTAAGATAAAAATAACACATTCAGAGTATAATGACATAAAATCAGGCAATTTTAAATTTTGCATTGCTTGTTACTGAGCTACAATGGCAAAATGTTACAGTATAAATGAGATGTGGAAGCATCTTTCTGTAAAACAATGTATTCTTAAACGTTTTTTTAAGTATATTAGAAAATTATATACTTTCTTATCTAATTTCATTACATAACTTTTTAGGTATTTGGACTAGGCAATAAAACTTACGAGCACTATAATTCAATGGGTATTTATGTTGACACTCGTCTCGAAGAACTTGGGGCTACCAGAGTGTATGAATTGGGCTTAGGTGATGATGATGCAAAGTATGTATATTTTTATTGAACTACCCCTTTTATTTTAATGCTTGCAAAAGTACAATTTAACTAAGTGTATGAACATGTACAAGTAAAGGTTACATAGAAACAGTTTTATTAAGTTACATAAATAAATTTCTTTTCAATATACTATTAGATGTACATGGTTTATTTTAAGGTATTGGGTATGCACTGTCATTATTCTGGATTTGTAATATGTGATTAACTTTCACTTTTTTACTGTAAAGGAATGTTATTTCGAAAATTGCATATTAATAGCTTTTTTCCTTAAACTATGTGATATCAGATAAATTTCAGTTGCTAGGATATCTGAAAATTATTTAATAAAAAGACAAGATCTTTGCAGGTATAATTTTTTTTTAATTTAAATTCTTGCATTAATGTGTCATGAGTGTAATTCAGAATCAATACATCACTTTATATTTCGATTCAAAATTGGGTACTAAGAAGTTAAATGTGTATAACCTAACAGATTATTATATTTCATATTTACAGAGGATAATCTACTTATCAAGAATGTTATAAATATATTTTTGTTGGAAAATATCTTCTATGAATTGTACAAGAATAAGTTTGTGCATTTTTGTTACTTCAATAATATTTGGATGCTAAATTTCTGAATTTTCTTATGTTTACGTATTGCATTTTCAGTTCATTTTTAGAGGTAATAGGGTTAATGAAGAAGTATATATGAAGCAAACATTTTTGTATATTTGGAGATATTATGGCTGATGAGAAAACATTTAATATTTTGAAGTTATGTGATTTTTTTTTGTTTTTTTTTTTGCACATTTGATTTTTTTATCCTATGCGGCAAATAAATTATTACATATTTATAATTTAACTATACATTTATAGCTGGAATACGCTTACTTTCTTTAACATGTATAATAAATTGGATCCCAACTTTTTTGTTAGAAGTTTAAAATTAAATAATTGTTTTATAGTATATACCAGAGGTTCCCAAACTTTTTTGTGTCATAGACCCTTTGCCATAATTTTCGACTTGGGGTAGACCTGCTTAATTAATATTGAATTTTTGCAATTTTATCAACTGAAATGTCTTCTTGACAGCTGGTACTACTACTTTAAATTAATTAAATTTCTTACTGTAATTAAGTATAGTGATTAAAATTTAAAAAGTGCATGTTAAATAAATTATAAAAGTTTTTCATACATAAAATAAATGTTAAATAAAATAAATGAATGATATTAAAGGGAGGGATTGGTACTACAATAAAAAAAATTTCAACATTTGGTTTTAATATTGTTAGTTTTAACCTTAAACCTCTTCTGTTAGTAATGTTAAGTTTTTCTTTTTTGTTTGTTTTGGAGACTGGCAATCGCGCTGCTTTTCAGTAGGAAAAACGTTCTCACGATATTTCATAATTCGGAAAAAATAATAGGTTTGCCTTTTTAAAGCCGAAATTGCTGATATCCATTTCCAAACTTTAACACCTTCGTTAGTGCTTATTACAATCAGTTCCTATTGTAATGGGGCATTTATTTTCAATGTGACCATATGAATTCATCGCCTACTGTGGTATTACCATAGTCAAAGCATTCTCAAACCTGATTTCAAAATCTGAATTAAAGGCATTTAAGTGTCGAACGTAGGTTAAAACGCCCTGACAGATTGTGACATTCTAAGAAAATTCGGGACCTCCGGTATTATACTTCTTTAGCTTAACTCCGGAAAGAAATGCTGAAATGGTTCTTGTTTTAATAAAATTTATACTATCACCTTGTAAGTGGAAATTAACCCTATTAAATTTAGTAAACATATCTGTTAAATTGGTAAAATTTAGTTTCCACTTGATTAAATTTTCTTTTAAATTTAAAGTCACGATCTAGTTTATATAATAAGAGCCACTATCATAGACCCCCATTTACACCTCATGGACCCCCGAATTATTTTTTTGCTGACGTGGACCCCTTGCAGGTCGTCATAGACCCCTGGGGGTCTATATAGACCACTTTGCGAATCACTGGTATATACTAAGTAAATGTGTTAAATATATATTTGCTTTGGTAATAATTAAGTCTCAAATTCTGACTTTAATAAAAACAGGTAGTATAAAAATTTTTTTAAAACAAATTCCTATACTTTGAATGGATGAATGGATTTTTATATTTAATTATTTTTTTAAGTTTCCAAAAAAAATTTTTTTTTATTAGTACCACTTTATATATAATATGTATAAGTAAAGCATGATATGAAATCTGCTTAATTTTCTACTGTTTTAAGTCTTTTATGCTCATTTATTTGATTCATCCCAGACTTAAAATATAATTTTTTTGAGGTTTTTTTTTTACAATTTGGGTGTGTGTGTGTGTGTGTTGAAAATCAATAAAATCTTAATGAGCATGTGGATTTTTAAAATTTTCTAAAACCTTTGTACATTAATTACATTTAAAATATGCATGTGTGTTGAATTAATTTTGTCAGTTTGTGTTTAACTAGAAAATAACCGATCATTTTGTGGTTAAATATAGTCTTTTTTTAAAAAAAAATAGCATTGAAGAAGATTTTATCACTTGGAAGGAAAGATTTTGGGGAGCTGTATGTGAACACTTCCAGATTATAAGTTTTGGTGAAGATATCAATTTACGACAGTATCAATTAGTTTTGCATGAAGATCTACCTCAAGAAAAATTATTCACTGGAGAAATTTCTAGATTGAACTCTTACAGAAATCAAAGGCCGTAAATATTATTTTTGTTATCTATTAACATCAGTTAAAATTATTAACGTACATTTTTGCATGCTTATGAAATATAAGTTGTTAAAAGTTGAGAATTGTTGTATATTTTTAATTTTATTTTTTAGGCCTTATGATATGAAAAATCCTTACTTGAGTGCAGTTCTAGTAAATAAAGAGCTTTACAAAGGTTCACGTTCTTGTATGCATATTGAGCTTGATATATCTGATGCTAAAATAAGGTATAGATATATATTCAATTTTTTTTGTATATAGTGTATTTTAAACCTTAATTATACTTAACTAAATTTACCTAAACATTACAATAATAGCTTTATGCCATGTATTGTATTTTACCAATGTATAAATAGTTTTTAATTGAATTAAAGAATATTTGTTAATATATTCAAATGAATTTTTATTCTTAAAATTAAAGAGTATTTAATATAAATTTTAATGTTTTGTTTGTTATATTTTATGTAATGTTTACAGTAGAGTTTCTATAATTTCATTAAATGTTTCTTTTTGTAGATACGAGACTGGAGATCATGTTGCTATTTATCCTACAAATAACTCTGAGCTTGTAGAAAAAATTGGAAAATTACTTGATGTTGATTTGGATACTGTGTTCAGTTTGAATAATTTAGATGGTAAGAGATTTATAAATATACATTGTGAATGATTATTTACAAATATTTGAATGAAAAAATGCACACACATAACTTGAACAATTTTAACTCTGGAAAAATTTTAATTTGGGTTTTATTTGTGATTTTTGAAATGAAACATTTTTTTTAAAGAATGCTTTAGTAAAATCTTTTGCCACTTTAGAAAAAAAGAAATACTATTCATACATTTTTCAAAGGTTACCTATATGCGAAATTTTTTTATAGATTTTTAGGTCAAAGAAAGTAAAATCAGTGCATTCTTTCATTAGTAATTTAATGTTTCTTTTAATGCTTTGTTAAATATTTTTCTTGCTTCTTTTTAAATAGAGGATAGCACTAAAAAGCATCCATTTCCATGCCCTACAACATATCGTACTGCATTGCTACATTATGTTGACATTACAAGCATACCACGTACTCATGTTTTAAAAGAAATTTCAGACTATGCCTCAGATGAGAAAGAAAAGGAAATGTTAAAAATGATGGCCACATCATCAGAAGAAGGAAAAGTATGTCTCTTCCTTTTATTTTTAAAATGTAAATGGAATTTTTATGTGAGAAAATATTGATCAGTATTTTTGTTTCAATGAACACTAAATAAATTTTGAAATTGCCTTTTCCAGAAAAATGTTTTACATGATTTGTTTTAGTGTCATGTAATGTTTAGGGATTTCAAATGGGGGACCCAGGTATATCTCTTTAGGGAAGTTTAAAAGCATTCCAGGGGTCTATTGGGAAGAGGAGGAGGGGGGGGGGTCAGTGATAATTTTTATTTGAAAATTTTATTTTATCTTCAAGCTAGATACTAATGAATACAATGTAGATTTGCATAGAGATTTAATCCACACATCTTGAAGGAGAATTTTAAAGTATAAAAAGTAAATCTAATAACCCCTTTTTTTTCTTAATGCTTATTTTTAGTTAAATTGTTATTGTTATAAAGTGTATAAGCATTTTGTTTTATTAGTATCATTATTATATATTTGATGAGAATATTGTAAGGGACTCTATGAAGAAATTAGTTCTTTTAAGAAAAGTTAATGTTGGAAAAAGTTTAGGAATTTCTGGTTTGAAAGGATGATAGATATTTTTTTTAGTGTTTTTTGAATCATTTATTTTTTGTTTTTCATAGAATAAAATGTCAAAGAAATTTTAAATTTTTTTCAGTTAGAATGTATTTTTAATTGTATATATAAATGTTGATCAATTTTGTTGAAATACTGTTATATGGAAATCACATATGTTTAATTTCTTTTAAATAAAATTTGCTTTTGATGTGGATTTTTAAAAATAATTATGTATCTAATCAGAATCTGAAATATTGTATTTGATGCAATTATATGTATTTTTTGCTGTTAAAAATTAAAGCAATTTGTAATGTAATTTGCACATTTATTTTTTATGGTTCATATCAATTTAAATCCTGCCTAAAATAGGAAGCATTTCAAAATATGTCTTGCACTTTTATGCTTAAATATATTTTTTGATTGATGATGCCTCGATCATTTTTAATGTCTTGATCTTTTATTGTTTAATTTTTTAATATTTCCCTAATCTTTTAGGTTAATATTTTTACATTGTGTGAAATGATTTTTTTTGTGAGTAGTCACAAATATTTCACTTGAACAGATCAATTTTTTAATTTTAGTAATTTAACATAGTGAAATTTATATGCAGAATGTAATTTACAGTTGCTATTTATACATTTGAATTTTGAAATTGATATTTTAAATGACGATTTTTGATTGAAGTGGATTTTTATTCATGGATTTGTGTAATTTAATCTTCATTTTTCCAGAAATTGTATTTGAGTTGGGTTGTGAAGAATACTCGTAGTATTATTCATATATTAGAAGATTTACCATCTTTAAAACCACCTATTGATCATCTTTTGGAATTACTGCCTAGATTGCAAGCTAGATATTATTCTATCTCATCATCTCCAAAAGTAAGCAAACAGTCTGGTTATAAATGTCACAAATGTTAAATTTAGTATTTGTATTCTTTTTTGTTTTTGTTTATGGAAAATATATAGAAGTATATTAATATTTAAGCAGTTTATTTAAAAAAAATTACTTTAAACATAAAAATGTTTACTAAGTGGTAAGTAATAAGAAAATTTGTGCTTGTTACATTTTCAATGGGCCTGAATGGATTACTCATTAGAATACAATTATAATGAAGCCTGTACTTTTTTTAATGCTCCCGAACTCTTACACACTTTAATAGAGTTAAGTCTTTTGCATAAATATATTTGTTCTTTTTAATTTTTACGGATAATATTTATAAAGAACTTGGATATTCAGTGCTTTAATTAAGAATAAACATTTGAAGGCTTAAAATGTTAATTTTAAATTTGGTGTCATATTTTGATTATAATTTTTTAAAAACATATGCTATTTTTCTAAGGTAAGACACATCTTGTACATTGATATTTATGTATAATGAAATGACACAGGGATTCAGAATTTTTAAAAAATGTAAATTTTATGACATAAATATTCTTAGTTTATAAAATTAAGATTTTTACAGTAAAAATTTGCAACTTTTTAAAAATTTAGTTTGTTGTCAATATAAGTAAAAACATCTATATATATTCATGGAATTACTGTAAAACATTGTTTGAATTAATCTTATAATTTTATAAACAGGTGCATCCTCAGTCTATTCATATCACAGCTGTTCTGGTAGATTATGAAACTCCCACTAAACGCATAAACAAAGGTGTTGCTACTGGATTTTTGCAGAAAATTGCTCCATCAGATGATGATAAACCTAAAATTCCAATTTTTGTTCGACGTTCTCAATTCAGACTTCCAAGCAAACCTCAAACTCCTATTATTATGATTGGACCGGGAACAGGGTTAGCTCCTTTTAGGGGTTTCATTCAAGAGCGTTCCTTTTTGAAAAAAGAAGGTATTTTTTTAAAAAAAATGTTTATATTCTATTTTTTATTATCAGTTTTTATGAGTAATTTTTTAAATGTGTTTTCTTAACTCAAGAATCTGATTGGTCTAAAGTTAAATAATTAAGTGTCTAAAATTTATGAATGTAATTATATCTATAAATGTGATATCATTTTGTAAAAATAACAACCTTATTGTAAATGTATAATACAAGTTTATGTAATTACTTTGAAAGTATATAAGAAAATTATGGGAAAAAAATATTGGTATTTGTTCATGTAAATTATTAATTCTAATTCTTTTAATAATTGTTTAATAAGAAAATAATTATTAAGGAATATTTCTCAATAATTATAAAGTACCTTAAATATTAATAACTCTTAAATATTTAAGGGAAAAAAACATTTGTTTGAATTCAGTTTTTGTGAATAAGTTAGTGTAAAAATAAAAATCCACAGGGGCACATAAAATATTTTGTATTAATTAGAGTTAGATAAATCATTTAATTACATGTATTTGTGAAAAGCACAGAGCACTTCATTCTTTGTTTTGATTCATTTGTTCTCCTTAATATTTAAAGTAGGTTTAGCATGAATTGTGAATAATCATTTTGGATATAACATAACTAAACATAAATATTATTACACAAAATATTTTTGTAAATGTCTGTTGCTTTTTCTGAGCTTTTTAATATGGAAACATTTTCTAATGTGTCTTTCTTTTTGAGTTTTTCTGCTAAATTTTCTTTTATGTTGTAATTACTAAAATTGATATATTTATATTAAGTGACATTTTTAACTATAATTGTCTTTAATTATAATTTGATCTATCATTGACTTTTTTCTTCCAAAGGAAAACCTGTTGGAGACACTATTCTCTATTTTGGTTGCCGTAAAGCACAGGAAGATTTTCTTTATGAAGATGAACTTAAAGCCTATGTTGAAGATCGCACCCTTACTAAGTTACACTTGGCATTCTCTAGAGATCAACCTGATAAAGTGTATGTTACTCATTTATTACATCAAAATAAGGAAGAAATATGGAAAGTTATTGGAGAATCTAATGGGCATATTTATGTTTGTGGGTGAGTAAAAAGTTAAGATACAGGAGTAATATGTGCTTATATTTTTATTAATTTTCTTTATACAATAAAAATGTATTTTTCTAATACAAATTAAAATTAAAGTTTTTAAATTTTTGTATGATTTGGTTATATAATTGTGAAATTTATTTATTCAAATTAATAAATATTCAGTTTTATATATAATTTTCACATTTATAATTGGAACATTTCTCATTCATCTTCTATTTTTATGCATATCTGTGGTTAAGATAGTACTGCATTGATATAGATATTTATTTACACTAGAAGAACCATTTACAGTTTACATATATTTAAAATATCCTTTCTTTTACTTTGTAATGTTGTATTTTGAAAATAATTCCTGCATAAATAATACTTATAAATGTTTTATCTTCTAAAATATAAAATTACTAATGCTATTGTCTATTATGATAATATAATTAGTCATTAACATATTTCTTCTGTTACAGTGGAGAACAAATACTATGTAGATGAGTTAGATAAATATAAATAGAGATGCAATAACTTAAATGTATTTAGTTTTTAGATTCTATTAATTATTTTTGTATCAGTTTTCATTTGGTCTTATGGCTTTCAGCTACAAAAATGCATTATTTCCTTTTTGATATTATTTTAAGATTTATTTTTCATCTTTTGGATTCGCTTAAAATTTCACAAATATTACATGTAATATAAAAGCCGTTTGTAACTAGTTAAAAGTTTCAATTGTATATTTTATTAAAGCTAATCATAATATATTTGATATTTAATTGCTTTTTCCCTTATTTCACAGAGATGCTCGTAATATGGCCAAGGATGTTCATAACATAATTCTTGAAATTATCCAAGAATATGGGCAGAAATCAAAGAATGATGCTGAAGCTTACATAAAAAGGATGGAGTCACAGAGACGATATTCAGCAGATGTGTGGAGTTAACCCATTTTCTTCCATTTAGACTTCAAATTTCTGATATAGTTTTGGAATTTTAAAACATTTCCGAAAGCTATATTCATACAAGTTGAGGTTTCTTGCATGTTGTCTGTACATTTGATATAGAACTGTCATTTCTATTTATTTTTTTTAAATATTTTTTTATCTTTATATGTAATTTTTGTTTTTTGTAAATGTGAGAGATGATACAACAATGAATGTAAATCATTTTCTAGGATTGGGATAAGATTTTGAATGTTCTTATGGTTGTGTTTAGTGTAATTGACTTTTTCTTACATGCTGGAAATAAGTGGTGTATCACTTGAATTGATTATGTTGACAATTTTATCTGAATGGAAAATTTTTTCTTTTTTATATGTTTATTAAGTTACCAAATGTTTTTCTGGAATATTACTGTATATACGAATTATGTCCAAGAAAACATTTGTAATAATTTGTAATTGAATCTTTAAAAATTTATACTGTTTAAAGAATTTTGTATCCTTTAGTAAATATTGTTTTTCATTCTGCCCTGTGCTGTTGTGATTTCAGATATGTTTTACGAATTTATTTTTTTAGAAAATTCTGAAATTGTTTCTTATTGACTTTAGAAAAAGATCTGTGTGTGACATTTTGATTTTTGTTCTATTTTAATGATCCTCTTTTTAAAATTTTAAATGTCCTATGATTTTTCCTCTTTTTAATTTTAATTTATTATAATTTATAAAAACATTACTTGTAAACCTCAGTATATCAACTATAAATATGATTTTTGTGGTTTACATTTATGTATATAATTTTCAAAATCAAGGAAATTTGTATTTCTTGTATGCTTTATATTTATGCATTAAATGAATTGAGTCTCGTCAATTCTAATTTTGCTTTTTATTTTACATTCCAATTTAAAGAGAAAATCATTTCTGTTTCTTCCTGTTGATTTTATTTTTGCATCTGTTATTCCAAATGAACAAAATTGTTACATTTTGAAAATTATGTGATGTATCAATAGTATCAAAATATAGTTTTTTTTTGTAGCATAACAAATTTTCATTTATCATTTTATTTTAATTGTGCCAATTTATTTTAGGATGATACCCTTTCTGTTGTTGCAGAGATCTTTTAAATACAGCATTGGTTTTTGTTACTTGTTATTTTCAAAGGCATTGTTATAAATAAAACAGTTAGTGCATTGTTCAAAGTTATTTTATTAGCATTGTATAAAGCTACTTAATTTCTGTAGTCAAACTTATTTACTTAAACTTTATAGTACCATATTGTTGAATAATGATGTTTAATATGAAATGGGGCAACTATTTGTAAAAATGTGTGGATTAATATAAATTATTGTATTTAAATTATAAGGCATTAATATTTTAAAATGTTATCATGAAGGAAATATTTTAATATTTTTTTTTTAAGATTAAAGTGATTACATTTCCTTGAAGTATTTTTGTTACCATTAAAATATTGAATTATAAAGTGTTCAAATTGTGTTTTATTATAGAAATTTTCTATATTGGATTTTACAGCTGTTTACATTAAAAATGCTGTAAATATTTTTAAAAAATACTCTAAAATGCTGTTATGAAGATAATTTATTTTGAATGATGTATGTTGTACGAAATAAATTATTTTTTATTCTTTAATGTCTTTTCTGTTTTATTTGTTTGATGGTGTTAAAAAAATTAGTTTTATTTTATGAAATTTTGATTTTGGTAGAAATTTTGAAGTGCTTTAAACATAGGGATAATGTTATTGATTCGAATAAGAATTTATTCTGAATTACAAGATGAATCATGGGAAGGGAATGGGGGCTTGATACTTGTCTTAGCATGTTTTGCTTTTCATGGTTTAAAATTTAGCTATTAGAATTGTCAGAGAAAAAAGAAACTGCTACTATTTATTGGAACTGAATTTTATTTTATTCGTTGTTGGAAAAATTGAATTCTTCAGAAGGGCAGGGTGCAACAATTATTGGTAAAGGAGAATGATAGTTATTGATAGGGTGGTTGAAGATTAAAATAGATGTCAAGATGTGTATGGAAAAGTGTATTATGTGCAAAACTTGCCATTTTATTGAGAAAATATATTCTATAAAAATCTAGTCTTAAAAATATACAGAGAGGTGGAGATAATGTGTGTGATTTCTGAGATTCTAAAGTTTATATAAAGTTGTGTACTTGTATTTCAGTCAATTATTCTGATGATTCTAAGCATCTTGCAAAATTTGAATTTCCTTGATATAAGTTTGTGTATGCATACTGCTGTAGTATGATATATGGGAGCCAGTCTCCATACTGATGAAACATATAAAATTAAAGCTTGATGACTTGTTTTTATAAAAAGTACTTTATTAGAAAGAGATAGGCGAGAGTGATGGTTGATAAATGTTGGGCAGGCAGCAATTGTCATTTTATTTTATGTTTTTGGATTGCGAGTTCTTTGAAACTAGAATGATCTCGAAGTATTTTAGAGTTCCAAATGAGAGCGTATGTTATTAAAAATTTAAAACATGCAGAAAAGAATTTATTGTTTTTGAATACAGATTTGGTTTCAATGGAAAATATTTGCCAAAAAATGAGCCAATTAGTGTATTCAAATCTATAAATGTCGATCATGTGAAGAGAAGGGCTTACTTGAGTGTTGACTTGATCATGAGGTGGGATTTTAAAAATTTCAAATCTGTAAGTTTTTATAACAATGTACTGGACTAATCTCTGGCATTTTATAAAATGAATTAGGATTTTTTTTTTGAATCTCAAGCATGATTACTATTGATAAACTGATATGCATAAAGTTTTGGAGGTTGAATATGTTCCTAGAATTAGAATATGTAAATAAGGGTCTACTAAGGTATGTATTTAACAATATTAAAGTGCCAAAATAAAAACATTTTGTCCTTTGTTATATTAAAAACATTTAAAAATATTCTTATATGGAAGCAGTATCATAGTTTTTTTAAAAAAGTTTTATATAACTTAACTGCAAGAGGACATGAGAGAATCAATTCAACTCCAAAATGAATTATATTTTTTGTATCTTTTTTTTGTTGCTTAAAAAGCAAAGGGGAAAAAAACACTTCCTGCAAGGAAATTACGATATGTGACAGAGAAATTATGAAATTAGGGATTTCATCAAATCCCTATGACACATGATCAATTCCCGGATGACGTTAACATGTCTCTGAGGTCATTTCCCTGATCTAAGCAAGTGATTTGATCAAATCCCTGTACTGTTTTAGTGAAATTATGAAATGAACAAGTCAGCATTTCCTGAGCTGTGTTTTCGCTTGCTACCACTCCCTTTTACCTCCCCTCTCTCCTCGTCTGTTCCAGGCAGCACCGGGCTTCTGACTTGACGCACACAGTAGCACCCAAACATTATATGAAAAAGGTTGCACACACATTTTTATTATCTATCCATATTTTCTATTTTATCAAGTACCTACAGCGGAAAAATGTGTTCCGATATTGAGAAAAATAAAATTAAAAGTTAATGGACTTAATTAATTACATACCCTAAAAATGTTCAAAATTTTATTAAAAATATCCTTTTGTTTTTAAAAATATCAGATTGGCACCCTAAAATGACCAAAATATCATTTTTTATTTTTATTTAGTTTTATCAATCAAAAGATAATAATGGAAAAAATATCACTTTTGTGGGCATGAAAATTAGAAGTTGGAAAAAACTTCAACTGTAAAATGTAAAGACAAATTAGATAATTTGGCAATTCCCCCTTTTTAGATAAAATAAAAAAAAAGCTAATATAGCTAAAATAGCTTTTTGATAAAAAAAAAAGCTATTTTAAAAAATGAAATAATAACTGAAAAAAAAGTAAGTTGTTACAAATAAAGCTGGATATTTCTGAAGTATTGCATTAATGTAATTTTTATTTCTTTTGAAATATGTGCATGTAAAATTTTTTAACTGAGGCATTTTGTATAAATAATTTTATAAATTCAGTTCTTATTCATCATAGGTTTTCCAGAAAAGCATAATATTTCTATATTGTTTGAAGCAAAAAACTTTAAAATTTCTACTATGGCAGAACATTTTTTTAAACATTTTTGTTGAGTTTTCTTGTGCAATTGATACTCTCTAAAAAGAGATCGTTTATAAAATATATGGGTTGAAATAATATGAAAATACTATTATTAAGAAAAATATGTAGCTAATTTCTTAAAGTGGTTTTTCTCAGTTAGTACCTTTTTGTGCATTCAAATGCTTCTTCCACAATTATTTACCAGTCACTTCCATTTTTTTCTGTGTTTGATGTATAATGCATGTAACAAAATAAGGGATCTATTTTGCTGTAAACTTAATACTTTTTAAAAAATTAAAATGTAGGAGATTTTGTCTTTTTTGTGTGAATTTTAGCATACCTATCAACATTTTATTATTTTTTTTCTTCATAAACTAATTAAGTTATTGTAAATTTGATTCATAAACTTGTTTAAAACATTCTTAGGAGTATTACAAAAATATTTCGGGTAAAAAAAATAATAAATACAAAAATAAAATTATTTTAAAATTTTCCATATTTTTTAAAAATTTTTAAAATTGTGAGAATAATAGGTAAATTTTTTTCCCCATCTCTTATCATTTTCTTGTATAAAAACATTATATGAAACGCTAAAATATAGTTTTTAAATACATAAATAAAATATTGTTCAAATGGTACCAAGTCCCCTTAAGTACCTATTTCTTTTGTTAATTAGTATTTTAATAGTGACTATAATAAAATAGACAACAGTTAAACTGTCTATTTTGTGTGTTGTATTATTTGCTCGACATTTAATAATGCATAGTTCACTATTTAAATACTTTTAATGTTTAAATTATTAATATCTAAGTCCTAGCATTAAGAATTCGATTGTATCGAAAAATATTCGTATAACTCTCGTTTCTTGCTTTAAAAAGCAGAGAACTTCTAAATAATAATTTTTAAAATTGAAATAGAATTATCTTTTAAGCTCTCGTAACTTAATCCCGAAGCAGATTTCCACAGAACCCATTTTAATTGGCTTATATAATTTTCATGCTTACATAACTTGAAGTCTAAATCGAAAAGTCTATAAACAGATTTTTTTTTATAAGTTCGCCTCAGTTACCATCTATGAGAGTCAATTTCCGTGAGACTCGTTCTTAGCGGATCTATATTCAACAAAAGAAACTTACCAACCAAATTTCAAGTCTAAAGTCTAACTGATCAAAAACAGGAATTTTCATCTATAACGCCACTTAACTCCTTGCAACCTTCCTTAGATGTTGGATAGCAAAACCTGTTCTTGCGGATTTCTACTCCATGAAAGGGATATGCCTGCCAATTTTCAAGTCTGTAGGTCTGATAGTTCCAAAGGAAAAATATATTTATCTACAACTCTTCTTAATCCCTCGCAACCCCCCCCCCTACCATTCGATTTTTGCAAAACTTTTTTTGTAGCGAAACTTTACTTCATGAAAAGAACCTGTGTGCCAAATTTCAAGTCTGTAGGTCTAACAGTTCAAAAATCTATACCCCCGAGAATTACACTCGCTTCCAAAAGTTAAGCACGAAAATGTAAAATGCAAAAAAATCAACAAATACTGCTTTGATTGACACAAAATTTGGCAGTAAAGTAGCATATACATTTATACATAAAACAGAATCAATAATTATATACAGAAATGAAAACAATATTAAATTTTTGTAAGTTATCAGATAATGTCATACTGGAGACTTAAACAGAATTATGTATAAAGTGAAAATAAACAGCATAAAACGAAAAAAAAAGGACATTAATAGGGTATGTGATCCCCCTTATCTGTATGCAATGTTTACACCTTCTGGCCATGCTTTCAATTAGGTGGTCAACCACCGCAGAATTAAGCAATCACCATTCTTCTTGTAGAGCAGTTTCCTGCTCAATAAGAGTGGCTGGAGGTGGGAAAAACGTGAAGATACTGCACGGCCGAGAGCATCCCAAAGATTTTCAATGGGATTATGGTCGGGCGAATATGACTACCTGACTGGAACATCTCATGCACCTCAGTGCCTATGATCACGAAAACTGTGATATAGCACAGTCGGCCTTGGCCTTCAGGGGCTGTTGTGCCACCGATTAGAAGTATTTGGCCCTAGTTAGGGGCTCGTGGCAAGCGTTAGTTCTGCTTAATCACATGTTTCCGTTTTAATGCCACTGAAGACCCATCGTGTAAAGATTCATGAGGGACTGAAACACGTTAAATCTATCGAAGCACAAAGGGCTTATGTTGGCGTATTGTTTAAGTGTGGAGAGTAGGTGCCTGCTCAGATGTCCTCGTTTCTTGAAAAGTTACTTAAAATTATGTGGTCTATCACAAGTCTTCATGTTTCTCAAAGTACAATAATTGTCTTTGTGTCTTCTTAGGTCACAATGATGAAATAAAACCATTCTTTGACAAAACAACAAGAGTGAGCTGTAAACTTCAAAAGAAATTAATGAAACCACAATGCGTTACATCCTTGAAAGTTCCTTAAATATCATTTTAAAGTTTGAACAAAGCGATTTTAACTCAAATATTATATTTAACATTCTGTAAAGTTTAAAAGTTAGGAAATTCATTTTATCAATACTTTTTACTATTCTAATCTAATGTGATGTTAATAAAAAAAATCAATTAATAAATAGCTCTTTTTTTATCGTGTCAGCATATCAATTTATGTCATCGAAATACATTCATATATTTTTAACATTAATTTTAAAAGCAAAGATTAACATATTATACCAAATTTTTTATCTATTCATTTTGGTTTTTTAATGTTTTCATTTGTATTTTTGCTTTACAATGAAGTGAAAATGAGATATTTTTATATGAACATTATGAAATCTTTTAAATATGTACGTATCACACTGGTAAGCAAAAAATAAATCTTAGCAAAAATGCAGAATATCCAACTTTCAATCTGACGTCGTGAATACAACTCTTTACGTAAAAAAGAAAACTTGGAATCTTAAATCTTAGTAAACGAAAAAATGAAAGACACACACACACACAAAAATTCTGTTTCATAAAATAAAGTAAAAACTCAAATATGATTAATGACAAAAGGACTTCAAACTGCTCCCAAATCGAGAAATAACGAAAATAATTAAATTACGAGATAGCGTTTGATCTTTTTTGCTTCCCATTACATTTCATAAAATTGTGTTCTCCTTCTCTTTCTTTCAATTTAATAGAAGGCAGAAGCGATAAATGTCCTGTCATAAGATGGGCAAACGTATGTATATCTGAATAATAAAGAGTGTTTAATCTGTCATTCTGTCCTGAAATTTTAATGAGATAATTCTTGAATCTAGATCATTAATCAGATCATGTCATACTGTTTACACTGAGCAAGATAGAAAGACAGTATTTTTTTTAAAGTTAATTTTCCTTAAGATTCCTTGTTAAATGAAGGAAATGTACTAATAGAAGTAGAATTGATTTCTCTCTTTTTCTTTTCAATTTCCTCAGCTACAAGATTTAGAATGATTACGTTCTCATCAGATAACGTGTTTTGCTTTGTATAGATTCACTCACTGCTGGAAATTAAAATTGCAAAACAACGAAGGAGTGATACAAACGTTGAATTCACATGGAAGGTAGAAAATGAAATATTGAAGGGTACCAGGACATGTTCGGAGCTTTGATTTACGTGTAATTAATAATGGTATTCTAGTCTTTCTGCAGAACTACAAAGGTAATTTTTTTAGATAAAAAGTTTTATTCTTCAATTTAATTCAATATTTGTGATCTCATAATACATACCTATGTTTAGGGACCACTTTTTAAAAAGTATTTTTTAAATATGCAAAATAATTTTTCCACGTTATTTAAGAAAAAGTGAAAAAAACTAAAAAAAACCATGTTTTCACGTATTATACACTTGATTAATATTTGCCAGCCTATTTTTTGTATGTCCAATAATGATACTTTAATCATTCTCTAAAGTTGCCGTTTGTAAAACACTTCATAGAAGTTAATTAAAAAAAAAGAAAGAAGGAGGCTTTGAAAAACCTTTGGAAACTCTTTGGATTTGAAAATTTGTCCTTGCGGAGTTTTCTTAAATCCCAAACTGGAGTATTTAGTAACCACTTACAATGATTTAGTTGACGAAGGTGAAACCGGTGAAGTTAAATATCCAATCTTTTACCAAAAGATAACTGCAGATGACGCAAATACACTTAAAAAAGTTCTTTTCTAGAAAGCTGAAAAATTTGATAAGATGTTGATTAAGAAAATTCACCATTACTTCTTTGAAGTACACTTTCAATTACGAATAATGAAAAAGAAATCCTACTTTTTTAGAGTTTGGGCAAGGGGAAAAAAAAGGGGGGGGGGCTTTAAGATAGGAAGTAAAAAAAAAAACAATGGAAAAGGATTTTTGGTATATGAAAAGTGAAAAAAAAACATTAGCATTATTTTATTTTAATTGTTTATTACCAGAACTTGTGGATCTATAAAATATCTTCGATTTGGGAAAAGCAAGAAAAAATAAATCTTGTAAATATAACAATGGAAAGCCTTTTTGATTAATAATATAAAATTGACATTATAATTGTTATTACTATTCAAGTAAACACACATATGCATGCTATGATAATATATATTGAAATCAAAAACAAGAATTTTTTTAAATCTTAGCTTTTGATAAATTTGTATAAGTGTTTTGAATATTTGTTTGTAGAATCATATATCTAAGAAAAAAATTTAGAATTCAAACCTGTTTGTGTATCTTGAATCTTTGTGTATTTATGTTATAATAGTTATGTTCTTTTTTTGTTTATACTGCTTTTAATATTTCAAAATAAAAATCTATATTGCGATAAACTTAACTGCATTTGCTTATAAATTATTTATAAACATTATTCATTATACTTACATAAAAAGATTTCAAGAATAAAGCCTTAACACTATTTTTCAACTCATTTCCATACATCTTTAATAAATGCATGTTTAATAACTTTACAAATATTTGCTTCTTAAAATTAAAGTAATTATAAAAAACTATTTACATTTTTCTCGTAAAAATGATATAATCTATATAGCTCTTTATAAATAACATGAAATATTTAAATAATTTCTAAAGGTATTAATAATTTCTTCCAGATATTAATTTGATTAAAAATTAATGATGTAGAATTGTATATAAAACTTATTATTATTTTTTTTTTTTGCATTTAAAACATAAATGCAGACATTGCTGATATTTTTCTTAGAATTCATCCTTACATTTGGTTCCTTTTTATGTTTCATTTCACAAAGCGATTTACTGATGAAATGAATTTCTGTAGCTCTCTTTAAGGGAAAAGTTTAAATTCACACATTTATATATTTACCTAAACATACACTAAGTGGCCAAGTTATTATGACCATTTCTTCAATAAAATAATGGACCACTTTTTGCCCTTAGTACTATATGATTCTTCTTGGCATGATCTCTATGGGTTGTTGGTAAGTGATATGAGGAATTTGAGTCTACATACGATGAATTGCACTTTCTAAGGCCTTCAGATTGGTTGGTACTGGATCCAGCTCTTAGATGCCCCATTTGATCTCATCTCACAGATTCTCAATAGGACTTACTTATAGTTATTGTGCTAGCCAGCTAAGCAAAGTAATGTTTGGGTCATGCTGTTTGAACCCATCTGGAGACAATGCCAACGGTGTAACAGGAGTATTATCTTGCTGGAAGTATTCATTCCTGGTAGGGTACTTAATTAATACAAAGTATGCGATAACACTTAAATATCCCTGGACATTCAGCTATTCTTCCACTCGAAACAAAGGACCCATGCAAAGCCAAGAAAGCACCTCCCAATCCATAATATTGCCTCCACCAGTTTGAAGGGTTGGGGCAATACAGATATGGTTCGTCTTTCGTTCTGTTTTTTCCAAATTCGCAACATGTCATCTGCATGGTGTAGTTGAAAATGCAATTCATAGGACCACACGATCCTTTCTAGTTATCTGCGGTCCAATCCCTTTGCTTCTTTGAGAACTAGAGACGTTCGTTTATGTCCAAAAGTAGAGGCTTTCGAACAAGTATTTGGCTACTGTAGCCTTTACGTGGTAATGTACGACAAACAGTTCATTCGGAGACGTTCGAAGTTGCTCTGTAATTATGAATCCCCGAAATTTGAAGAAAGGTTGTTCTTCTGATGAACTGGACAACATTTATTTTCTCCTTTTCGAGTAAATTTTCAGTAGCCTGTGATGACTACAAGCCTAACGTTGATGCCCGTATTTCTGCTCGGAATTCACTCTCTGTAAACATTGATACCTATAACTGAAGTATTCAACAAATGCAGCCGTTTTTCTGATACTGGTTCCGACGCTTTTAGCACCTTCAATTATCCCTCGCTCAAATACAATAAAATCACTCACTCCATCCTATTTCTTCACTAGCAGCACAGTGCAATTAATGCTTCATTATTCCATTCCCTATTACTAGTTATCTCACCCTTTACTGGCAATTATGTGAAGTTATAGCTGATCTCCGTTTTAGTGCCAAGTGGTCTTAATAATTTGGTCACTCAGAGAATATTTATGAATGAATAAAAGCATCTGTGTAATGAATTTTACAGGAAAAGTTGTTTGAATTTTATTTCTAGAATGTTATTCTGTTCTTATGATTGAGGGATAGAGGAATATTCGTAGAGATCATACTTTTATCTCTGATTTTCTCCCCCAATATTAATATAAAATATTTGGCAGGTTCTATACATGGATATCGGGTGAAATTTTTATTTTTTCAAATTGTTCATCTTTATTTTAGTTAATAATGTACTATTTTCATTAAAAAAATTCTTCAACGTTGGATTAACATATCTCACAATTCAAAACTTATTAGAAATTGTAACAATTTGAACTTACAAGTCAATCAATTTTGATTTATTTCTATGATCAATAAAATTTTATCTTACATCTATTCTTGTCGATGCTGCAGTTTTGATCTTTAGTTACTAATATGAAAGTATTGTGAAGCTATTTAATATACATTTTCATTGTTGTCAGCTTGTACTTTACTTTTTTTTACTCAGTTGTACAGTTACTTTAAATATTTTATCTGTAATATATAGTTACTTTACACTCATTTATATTTTTCCAAAATATGTAGTGCGCTTACGCGATAGGTGGGAAGGAGTGATAACCCCGTAAGTTGGGGGTATAATTTAGCTTACAAATACATGTAAATTATTTTTAGTTGGGGCTGGGGACAAAAACAAATAATAATTTGGGGGGAAAAATTAGGTATCACAAATACAAAAACGCAAATCAAAGTTATTTTGATGTAGAAGGTTTAATATATAACAAAAAGTGTGCTGGCCCAAAGATTTTTTTTCTCCCACAAGATTTCCTTGTAGTATGCTAATAATTGTTTTTTATTTGTTGAAAAAAAATGAGCTCTCGACAGATTTCACTTGCATCACTCCCCTACACGGCGGGTCTTCAGTGGTACTGGGATTGAACTCATGACACGCTAGCCACGATCCGATGCCTAGACCACTTGGCTACCGCGGCCATCAGTGGTTGAGAGAAGGGCAGAATGGGAAAAACTTCTGAGGAAGGCTCAGGTTCATGAAGGGCTTCATACCAATGCTGCTCATGATGAAGGCTTATTCTATGCTTACGAACACTGACACAGTTAATCTCAAATCCAGCATTATCAGGCACACTAGATTGTATTTCTTAAAAAAATGATATTTTTTCTTTATTCCAACATTATATACATCTTTACTAAAAAAAGAAATTAGAATAATGTTTTCAATTATGCTTATAAAGCAAAACCTTTTTATTTATTCTAACATTTAGCTTGATTTTGTTTCCGGTTCTTTGGTTGTTGTTGTGTCCTTCCCGCAGGGAACGAATGAAAGTTGCCAAAACCTGAGACAGGTTGGACTTCTACACAATAGAAGGCGACACCACCAATCTCCATCTCCACAATTTAGGCATGGAACTGGAGGGGAGAAATATTCTTCAGTTTCCTGCTCCCGTATTTTCTGCTGCAACCACCCACAGGACTTTCGGACTCACTGATTTAATGAGCACGTACTCCGTGTGTACTCGGAGGGTATTTGGTGGCATAAGGCATCGAACCCAGGCCTTCCGGTCTGGAGTCTGATGCTCTAACCACTAGGCTACCCACGGCCCTGGTCCTTCGGTAACTAATACATTAAAATGTTTCAAATTTTGCTTTTTTAAAACTTTAAAAAAAATAAGGGATGTTTTTGCCGCATCTTATAGATATATTATTTATGAGAATTCGTTAAACAGAGCACTAGACAATTGAATTTTAAAATTGCGAGCAAATGTGATGTAACTATGATTCAGATACACTTTCTTCAAAATCTGTTTTGTATTTATATGTATTATAAAATACTAAAATTTTTAATTATACAAGAGGAATGCATTTTTTCAGTATTATATGTCAAAACTTTTTGAAAATTCTACATTTTTTTGGGCAAAGATTAGGGAAAATTTAAATAAATAGTTACAAAATTTTAAAATGAATTTTTGTTTTTTTAAATGTTAATTATGTCTAGTTTTGCATTTATAAATACTTCAGTGTAGTTCTTAAATTATTAATCAAGTGGATATATAGTACAAAGTGAATTTTGAGGATTATTCTAAATTAAGTAAAACATTTTGTAAGATAGACGTCTTGTTATTCCTAACTGCTTACTTTTAACATTTTAATACTCAAATAATTCTTTATTCTGATAACTGTTGTTTTTACTTTAAAATAAATAAATATTCAGATGTGTGATTACAAAAGCAGAGCTTCTTTTGTTATAATTTTAAAAACAGAGTTCCAATTTTAACTAGATATCTAATGAACTCTTAGACATTTCCTTTCTGTATTTTTAAAAAAATACTTAACATATGTGTAAGGAATTCTATAATATCCTTTAATTAGGATATTCAAAGGAAAAAAAAACATGTAAAATTACAGACATAAAACTAAGGTATTTAAAATGGAAGATGTTGTGAATCGTTGATAATACGTATTGATGGAGAAGGGAAAGAGTAATTAAAAAACTTCTAAATAATGCAAAATTTAAAATTTACGAATGAAAAACAAAATAATGATACAGAATAATTCACTTTATTATGGTATGTTTTTATATTGAATTAAAAAATATTATTTTGCAAATCATAGGTAAAAATATCTTTATTTTAAAATTTCTCGAAATGCTTTTTTGGTGATTCCGGTACACTTTCTCAAAATCTAATATACCTATAATGCTGATATTTTGCATATTAAGGGATTCACAAATTTTCTATAAATTTAATGCATTTTGTTTTCAAATAAATATTTAGAAATTCTAGATATACAGTTTCTGCATAAAATTTAAAGGGAATTCGAATAACAAAATTAAAAATTTTAAAAATTTGATTCTATTTATTCTATGGACTGTTATGTATACAAACACTCTGCAAAATTTTAAAGCCCTTTATGCAATGGATTTTATGCAAAATGTACCTAAAGGTAAGAACATGACTCGAAAATAAAAAAAAAATTTGTTATTGATTATTAATTGCTTATTCAGAATTACTTATATTTTACAATTGGAATTTTTTTCTTACATATTAACAGGTACATAAATATATACATAATTTATTGTAAAAATATAACTTTCATTGCTTTTAATTTAAATAAGTGATAACCATTTACATTTGGTGTAAAAAATCATTTTTCCTTGTCGCAGACTTCTGAGTTACTTTCAGAAAGATAGAATCAATTGTTTTTTTCAAAAAAGAAAAATAGCTTCCTGTAGAGGAGAAGGCGTTACTAGGAGTAATTATTTCAACCAGTTATTTTCTGAGATACGTGGGAAAATAGCTTTGTGTGAAAAAAGACTAAAATATCTTAATTTGAATATTATAGATTATTTCCCTTTTTTATGCTATTTGTAATTTTTCTGGCTTATTCTATTATTAATTTTTAATATTTTGCTGGACAACGTATTTTGAACTATAAAAGAACATTTAAATTAAATGCTTTATTCATAGATTATTTATCAACTTTTGTTGTCCATTTTTAACTTCAAAATCATGTATCGTAATCTTTATCACTACTTAATAACTTTTACCGATAATTTATTTCAAGTTTTTTAAAATTGTTTTTTATAAATGAACCTGAGCTTGTTAAGCTTCAAGTAAATATAACATGAATTGTTAAATATACATATGCATATATTCCGTGCAATGAATTGCTTTTCGTAAATTAAGGAAAGTAAATTTTTGAATTCAAATATTTAAAAAAAAATATTAATTGCAAGCCCTATGATTTTAAATAAAATATTTAAGAAGAAAATCTACTATATACTATGCATTTGTAATGTATAACTTCTAATTTTTAAGCATTCCACGAAAATGTTATAAAAAAATTAAGTCGTTTCTTTATTTAAATGAATATATTTAATAAAAAAATTTATTTTCGTCACATATGTTTTTTAAACATATATGAGTAAATAACCTTTTTAATGCAATATTTAATTAAAATTCTAAATATTCCATTATTAAAAATATATCTGTCTTTTCCTTAAGTAATATATGCTAAAACTCTTCCATTATTGCATAATAATTTCATTTTACTTTTCATATTTTATGCGCTTGACTAACAATAATATTTTTAAAATAACCATATTATTTAGTTTATATCAAAAATATTTATAGCAACCGAAAAAAAAATAGTTTTCGATTCTTAATTAAGATAACGGGCTATTTTTTTAAAAAAATTATTTATTATTTTTTAAATATTATTATTTTTCATATTAATTAAAAATCGAAAATTAAAATCTGATTATATTTCTATATAGAAACGATTTCATTTCCTTATATATATATATTATAAATTACTGAAGCAATGCAGTAAATTGCTTCTTTACTCTCTTAAAACCTTTTAAGTGACCTTTTGTCTCCAGTGCTTAAATTAAATGATATTTTGACATTGATTAAATAGATTGAAATGTTATCTCTGTTTTCTACGTTTTGAAAGGGTAGACTGAAGAACCAAGACTTTCCCATTAAAATCACTTTTATAGTGCTGATGAAATTACATTGTAGAAAATAAGTTACCTTATTTTGTCAACAACAACAATATTTTACTTTGAAAGGCAATGATTTTAGTTCTTTTGTCTGGAAGAGAGAAAACTGACGAAAAGTATTCATAATGGTGGTGACTTTTTTTTGTAAGAAAGCCTGGCATTCGTGAAATAAAATAGCGTACACCTGGCAATGAAAGGCAGAGAGAACAAAAGATGATTTTAAAACAGAAGAGACAGTTATTTTGTTGCATATTGTACGAATATAAAGAGGCAATTTCTCTGTAATAATAGACGGCTGGGTAAGATTAAAAAGGAAAATATTTACTCAAGACAAAATGGCAATCGATTTTGTAAGATCAACATAGAAGAGACCTTGAGCAAAATTAGCAGCATGAATTATCATAGAAAATAACTTTTAACTAAAATGCGGCATTCTTAGAGCTTGAGAATAATTATTTTACTCTAATAAAAGTTAAAAAAAAAAGGAAGGGGGAAGGGGCAGAAAGTTAAAATGAAATTTCATTTCGATGCAAAATATTTTAAATATACTTTATAAAATTAACATATGGGTTGATACCTAAATTTCAGAAACACTTAAAAAAGGAATTTTGATTAATTAATTTTAAGTAGTTTCTGAAACACTTTCGAATTCTATTATTCAAATCTTAATTATTTATTTTGTATGCAATTATTAGTAAAAAAAAATCTTTACTTCAAATTTATTAAGAATTTAACATAAAAAATTAATCGTCTATTTTGGTTTTATTATGTTTAACTAAGCGTCATAAAATGAAGATTTAAAAATTTAATCTGAGAGTAACAGAGAGGAAACGGAGGTAAAAAAACTAGAAAAATAAATTTAACAAATTTTTATCGATTAAAAATTTTAAGTCTAGGCAAAAAAATCCCCCCAATATCAAAATGATTGCCCTTATTTTAAATTTATCTTATTGATATTTTTCAATTCCTACTATTAGCTCACTCTCTCCCTATATATATATATATATATATATATATATTATTTATCTTGTTCAAATTTTCAATCGTTGTGATAAAATACTTTCTATTCATCCATTCTAAGTAAGGATTGACTTTAAAAAAATTTCTATAGCACTTGTTTTGTTTAGGATTTCATGCCAGGAGCCAGTAATATGGCATTTGAAAAATCATCTTGCCTCTGGTATCTATCATGTGTTAACGCGTTGTTAAAATGTTCTGTGAGAAAAGGGCTTAAGAATCAACATCCTACGCATAATAACATTTTATTATCACTTTTGAATCATATTTGTCACCTAAACTAGTGGGCTTCTGATAAAAATCTGCTCTTATGTCATGGCCTTAACCGTTGCACATGATTGGCAGTTAATATGTTAACATATACTCTACCTTTGTCATGTGTGTAACTAAACTTGAAACTTTATATGAAAATAGTTAGTGAAAACTTAATCTTTTAATCATTTTTTAAATATACTATTTATTTACTTTTCGTAATTTATGTCATCTTAATATATATTTATATATTTACACGTATTGATTAAATAAACTCTCTCTACAGAACTCTACCTGTTTAAAAAATTAAATGAAAAGATATTCTTTACTATAATATATATATTAAATTGTTATTCGTACAATAAAATTCATGTATTGTTATTGTAACTTAAATATTAATACAGAAAAACATTCCAAATTTTTCATGAAGAAAGAATTAAGCATTCTTATAATTGTATTTTTGTATAAAAAACAATTTTACTTTAGCTGTTACTTTAGCTTTAGCTGTACTACTTCTAAAGATCTCATTGAAATACATATTCTGTTATTGAAAATAATTTGAAATTTTATAAGCCTGGCTACTACTGTCTTCAAATTGGTTGAGAAAAAAATATTTCCTCCACATAAAGTAAAAAATTTCATGTTTTTTTCCCGAGAAATTTATGAAAAAATAACTTTTTTTCTTCGAGTTCGTCAACAAATTGCAATTTTTAAACCTTCATCTCCAAAGGGATGTTTTATTTATGATTTGGCTTATGTTGAACTGAGATTTCAACTTCATTCTGAAAGCACGGATTGTTGGATAGTATTTTTTTAAAAGGCGAAGTAATCTTGAAATATATTTTTCATCTAATATTTAGCTGTCCCATAATCCATAAATCAAGTTATAAATGCACAATTGCAGAATTTGAACTAGCACTCGTACATCAGAATGTATATGTGAATAACTTTTGTTTGTAAATTGCTAGAAAAGTGTAAAATTTTTCTTCGTTAATAAAAATATTCCTTTATGATTAATTTATATACGTTTATATATATATATATAGTCAAAATTTCTCTACAAGAGAGAGATGAATAAACATTAATCAAAACTGAAAAAAATTGAAAGTGCAAGATAATCTGACAATAGATTTTAAAAGGATATATTAAAAATTAAAATAATAGAGTTAAATATAAAAAATATAAACGTATGGATGCTACAGTATTATAAACATTGCTGACTTAGGACAGCTTATATATAAAATAATTTATATAAAAGTGGGGTTTTATATACACTGGTGTCCAAAAGTTAAGCATAATTGATAATTATATGAATAAAGAAGGATCTGTAAATCAGAATGGCGGGGAACGTGATATGCGAGTGTAAAATGGTTATAAAATAAGGAAGGAAATCAAAAGAATGATAATAATTAATTTTATTATCCAAAGTAGCAGTTTGAAAGAAAACTGAGCATAGTAAGGATTCATACTTTAAAGAAAAAATGAAAGAAAACATTAAATAAAATACTGATGCTGCAGTTTAATAAGGCGTGGGGTCACCTCTCACAGCCAGGCACGCTGCACAGCGATTTTCCATACTTGCTATGAGATGATGAATGAGTTGTGGGCTCAAACGGTTCCAAGCTTCTTGAAGAGATCTCTTCAGTTCTGTAACGGAGCTTGGTGTGTACGAAAGGGCTGCAATTTGTCTCCCAAACATATCCCATACATGCTCGATAGGATTTAAATCAGGGAATTTCGCAGGACACGACATGCGCTATGTGTTTTCCGTGTCAAGGAAGTCATCAATCAGCACCGCTCGGTGACATGGCGCATTATCATCCATGAATATGAAGTCAGGACCGACAGCACCTCGAAACAAGCGAATATAAGGCTCAAGAACTTTGTCTCTATATCTTTGAGCAGTCACAGACCCCGTGTCAAAGAAATGGAGGTCTGTGCAGCCATCTATCATGATGCCTGCCCATATCATTACTCCCCTTGATGGAAAAGGATGTCTTTCCGTTATGTTTCTTGGTTCAAAACATATTCCACGTTCTCTCCATATCGTTACCCACCGAGAATCACTACTCAGACTAAACCGGGACTCGTCGCGGAACATCTCACATTGGCCAATGTTGATATTTCAAACTCCAGTTCAAACGAGTGCGTTTATGCACAGACGTGAGGGGAATGCAAACTGCTGGTCTTCTAGCATACAGGCCAGCATGATTGAGTCTCCTGTAAACAGTTTGTCTCGAAATTTATATTCCTGTGGCGACTGTGAGCGCCGAACTCAGTGCTCTGGCAGTACTGCCCCTCTGACGTCGCGCATTTATTGCCAGAAATCGGTCTTGGCTATGGGTTGTGACTCTTGGTCGACCTGATACTGGTTGCCGGGTAACATCTCCCGTTCTTTGAAATCTCTGCCACAGTCTTGAGATCACAGACTGGTCCACATTCAGAATTCGAGACACTTCGGTTTGTGATCGTGAGGATTCCAGCATTCCGACGATTCTTCCTTTCGTAAACATGTCCAAATGGCATCTTTGTGCCATCATTCAACTTGTTTGATGGATAACAACGTTCTTTCGCGCAGCAGTTGCACGAAACTTGTCTGAACTGCTTATGCTGCGCGAATCGGTTTCTCCGCGTTCCAACATGCGCCGGTGTTTCGTGCAGGACAAATTCGACTCAAAAGTTTTGCATAAACCCAATGTTTCTTCTTCACCCAATTAATATTTGCAAGAAATTTGGAATAATTTTACGAATATTTACTCCATGTTTTTCGCATTTTACGATTTATGCTTAACTTTGGACACCAGTGTATATATATATATAAGTAAGGTGGAAAGGTTGGGTGGCCAAAAAACATGTTCAACTTCACATTTATATAAATTATTTTACATATAAGAGCTGTCCTAAGCCAACAATGTTTATAATACTGTAGCATCCATATTTTTAGATTTTAAATTCCATTATTTTTATAATTTCTATACCCTTTCTAATATCTTATGTCTGGTTTATCTTACAGTTTGATGATTATTGATTATTCATCTCTTTTTAGTGGACAATTTTGGCTATATATATATATATATATAGTAGTAAGGCGAATAGACTATTATAATATTTCCCATTACAATGTTGTGGTTAGTGCAGTGACGATTAATCGTTTAGTATAAGGAAAGATCTTCTTAAGCAGCATTCAACATGTATTGAAGATCACACACATATAAAAACTGCTGGACAACATTTAGCGTTTCAACATCACAAAAAGCAGGCAAAAAAAATATGGGCTGCGGCTAGTTACACATATTAAAGAAAAGACAATGAGAGCTTTTCCAATATCGTAAGGCCATTTATATGAAGCAGCAACAGGAAATCTTGGAATACGGATGACTTCCTTGGATGGAGACTGTGATTGGTCGGCAGATATCATTCGATAGATTCTGATGTAATCTTACTTTAAATACGCAAGCTGTTAATTTTCAAGTGATACGGTTACAATTATCCCGTAATGCGGATAAGCTAGTTAACTATTTACACACAAGTTCTGAATTCCAGGACCATAACAAAATAAAAAACTGTTTAGATGAAATTAAAAGGAATTATTACGCGCACGCACGCACGCACGCAGACTAGCTGACCCGGCCACGCGTTGCTGTGGCTTTGTTTAAATACGTTGGTTCAATATTATTCTAAGCTATTCAATGCAGTCAAATTAATCTTCGTTTATAATTTTGGAGGGTTGAAATAAAGTATAAAACAACAAATTATTTTAATTTTGAATTTCATTCATCTCCTATTTGAGTGTAGTATAATGCATGAATTACTAACGAAGTCGTTAAGTAACAACATATAGAGATTTAATTTTATAAATGTGGTGAATAACGTTGACTCTTTGCAATTTTTAAAATTATTTTTATCATTTTAAAGTATAACAAATAATAATTTTATACAACTAATCGCTAATCGGTGCACAATATTTTTCGGTAACCCGTATTTTACTAACTCAAATAGATTCAACGGTTTCCGCACACGTGAGCATGTAACATCTGGTTGCCCATTCGAGAAACATGGATTTTCTAAGTCCAAGTATCAAATGAATATTGTTCGGGTTTCAGATTCATTTATGGTCATTGCGAAAGCCAAACGAATCGGAATTGAAGCCTTTTGAATGGTATTAGAGATTCTGACGGTATCAGTGGAATACGTGGCAACAAATTCCGTAGTAGCAGAACTGAATTTTCGTTCAAACTTTACATTCAAAATGTTTGCTTCAAGAAGTTCTCGGTATAATTTTTTGATGATCAAACGTGCACCGTTGCATTATCTAGGTGAATTTAAGTTACACAGATAATAACCAGGGAACCAACCGAAGATTATGTGGTGACATTCCCGATATATCTAGAGAATTCAAAAACTCGGTTGAAAAATTTACGGTTTTGTTTTCATCAACAATAGTGTCGATTGGTTTAAAAAAAGTTGGATCAACTGGCAACAACCCTGTGTCTGAAAGTTTATTTCATCACAATATCAACATTTTTTTGATTAAGTAACAGGATAACAGAGGCAATAATTATCAAGATAATTATACAGTATATCCGGAAAGACACTTTCAATCAGTTCCTTTTTGCCTAAAATTACAGAAATCGTCTGGGTATTTTATGCATTATGTATTGGGATGAAGTTCTACTTCACCGTTTCCGATATTCAGAAGTTGGTTAGAAAATATTTGCTCAGATTGATCATTTTGCAAATGTACTCGCATATTTATGGTCAGTCGAAGTGTTTCCACGTTTCGCCATCAAAATGATTGTTAGGCGTTAATCTCGTGAGCAAAAGTAGAGCTTGTAATGGCTGTTAATTCCTGTCGGAAATCACCAGACAGCAATACAACAGCAACACCGAATATTCTCTCGTTGCCATTTAAATCTAGCAAAGCTCTATGTAATGCTTTGAGTGAATGTTTATGGTTCATGGTACACTTATCCCTGATCATGACTGAATTCATTTGCAATACTGTAGCCAATCCACTCTTTTTTTCAATGGTACACATTGCATCTTGTATTTTATGAATGTCCAATGGCAGCTGATGCGGAATATGCAGTTTTTCCGCCATCTAAAACAGTTACAACAATGTCCGAAGATGCAATTTACTATTACAATCATATTTTCGCACGACTGCACCTGAAAATTTAGTTGCTACAGGGAATGAAAATCCGGAGGTGGAACTCGAACACAAAGCCATTTGACCTCATTCCAGCAATATATAGAAAATTTACGGATGCTTTTGAAATCCGTATCCAGATTCTCTCTCCCACCCCGAGAAGTACTCGTGCCCACTTTCGACGTCCTTGCTCCTGTAAGTTCAGTCTCTGAAGGGGACATTACGGTTGGTCGGCATTATCCGGTAAAGTTACGGGAGTTTCTAAAATCCGATTTCTCATTATTATTTCACATTATTTACCATCCAGAAAAACACCAGGAAAGCATTTCTCTCTACTCAAGAATTTTAAAGCAAACCTTTTCCACAGTTCGTGCAAAATACTTTAGTCTGGCATTATTTGACGTAGATATGAGATTATATTGAATTGGATTGAGAATATTCGGATCGGCAGTTCCGAAATACAATCAAGATCTACTTTTTGCGTCTCTATGTCGGCAGTGGTCAAGGCATCGGATCATGGCTAGCGTGTCATGAGTTCGAGCCCAGCACCACTAAAGATCCGCCGTGTAAGGGAGTGATGCACGTTAAACCTGTCGAGAGCTCAAACGTCCTCCCGTTGGTGTGGTGTGGTAGTTAATAGAGGGCGTGTCAGCTCAGGTGTCGTCCGCGTCACTTGATCATGGTTCAAAATTACGTGGTCAGTCGCCAAAAGCCCTCGTGTAGCTGAAAAGTTAATATTTACTCACTCACTCACTTTACGTCGGCAAGATAGGCTGGTACTGCTGTCCGAGAATATTCGGATCCCCCGGCATTATCTGGCAAAAATACAAGAATTTCTATATTTCGATTTCAGACTCGCTTAAACTATCTCAAATTACACCAGGAATACACTTTTCACGCGCCAAGACTTTAAGGGTGAGCTTCTGCCCCGATTTGCGTAAAGACGGTCATCCTGAATTATCCGGCAAAGTTACTGTTATTTCTCAGATTGAATATCAGACTCGGATTATCCGTTTTGAAATACACCAGGGACAAAGTTTTCATGATCCAAGGTTTTTAAGGCAAGCCCCTGCTACGGTGTGTCTAAAATACGGTCAACTGGCATTATCCGGCAAAGTTATCGAAACTCCTAAAATTCAATTTCAGAATCTCATTTCCCACTCCGAAATGCACACGGAGCTGACTTTTAATGCTCCAGCGCGAGCAAGCTCAGCCGCTAGAGATAATGAAAATCCGGACGCGCGGGACTCGAGTCATTTGTCTTTTCTCCTAATTCAGACCATATCCGGCAAGTTTAGTGGAGTTTCTGAAAAATAATTTTCCAAATTATCGTTTCCCGCCCCTAAATTCAACTGGAAATTACTTTTATTCCCCAGAGCTGGCAAGTTCAGTCCCTTAAAGGGGCATTAGGGTAGTCCGGCATTATCTGACAAAGTTACAGGAATTTCTAAAATTCAATTTCAAAGTCTCGTTCACCATCCCGAATTACAACAGAAACGCACTTTTCCCGCACCAAGACATTAAAGGTAAGCTCTTGCCACGGTTTGCGTAATAAATGGTCGTCCTGAATTATCCGGAAAAGTTACAGTTATTTCTCAGATTGGATATCAGATTTGGATTATCCATTTTAAAGTACACCAGGGTCAAAGTTTTCACGATTCAAGGCTTTTAATGTAAGCCCCTGTTATGGTGTGTCTAAAATACGGTCGACCGGCTTTATCCGGCAAAGTTACGATTATTTTTGGAAACTGACTCGAAAATCGGATTCCACACCCCGAAATACGCCTGGCACTTAATTTCCGTGCATTTTGGTTTGCAATATCTGCTTCCACAGACACATGAGCAATGCCACATTTTGCGATTATTCCCTTACGGGAATCTGGCAACGTTTTTTCCGGATTCTTCATATTCCCGGCTATAAAAAAATTATGGCGTGATTAATTGAAATAAAAACCATCATATGTTTTAAGTTGAACGAAATGACACACAGTCTGCAAAATTATATTATGTTCGGTTGAGTAGTTTCAGAGTCCATCGCGGACAAACACTATGACACGTATATTTTATCCATAAAGATTAAATTATAAAAGTATATATGGTCATGGGAATTTTGGATTCTGCTACTCAACTGAAAAATATTCAGCGTAAAGATCATTTGCAAGTCAAGGGAGATTATTCTTTTGTTATTCGTAAACGCATAGGAGTGATCTTGGCAACAAATTCTTCAAATGTTCTTGTCGCCAAATTTAACGACAAAAATAGATGTATCTGGCAAAATTCATAATGATCTTAGATGTTTATTTCGCGAGAAAACTCGAGAAGTCTCTACAAAGAATTTCCCAGCCTATATAAGGATGATTCAGTGAAGAAAGTGAATCAAATTTTAAGAGCGATTGCGTGTTTCATTGGTCTAATATGATATTGTGACTAAGATTTTGCATTACTGTTTAAATTTTTGAATTTGTGCTGTTGCGTGTTTTGCATGTCTCAGTTGTTTCCTGTTAATTAAATCTGTTGCGATTGCTGGAATGTTCCCGAATAAATCGCAATTCGCTCCATAAGAACCTGGCTTTTAATTGCTTAAATCTTTCCTACTTTTAAAAGACATTTCACCTCGTAACAATATAATAGAAATGTAGATATTAAAATTACTTGTCAGAATTTTTTAGATCTAAACAAAAAATGTCTATTCATTAAAGAAGGAAAAATACTTTATTTCTTAGTTTTCAAACAACCCCTAACTGGGAAAAATCGACACAGCACAGTCTTTCATCCCTTCAGTGGGTCGATAAATGAGTACCAAGCTTGCTTGGTACCTAAACCCTGGGAGTTTCACATCAGACTGACCACCTGACCGGAACATCTGCTCATGCAACTCATTGCCCAAGGTCATAAAAACTGAGATGGGAATAGTAGTCGTCTATGGGTATCAGTGGCGCAACAACCCATAGAGGGTTGTTGCGCCATTGAGTTCAGTTAATTAGATTTCAAACAATTACGATGTGACTTCCATATTTGTCCAAAAAATTTATACAATACATATTTAACACAGCTGTCAAGAATCCTTGAGAGAAAATTAAAGAGGGCAAAAAAAGGTAAATAAACAAACTTGGTAATACTTTTGACAAACAGATAGGCTGATCAAATTAAAAAATAAATATTTTGGAAATATTTAAGACTGTAAACCTAAGAAAATATGGATTTGAAATATATTTCGGTTTAAACCAGATTTTGGTGGGATCTCTTCTGATCCCATTTCAGTTTAGTACGTGCCATTAAACATAGTTCAAAAATTCCTGATACGGAATAAAAAAATTTGGAAGTTTGATGTAAATAATGACTAGAATGAGATCCGATTAACAAAATTAAACTTAAATGTTTCGAGAAACTATTAATTTATGCTATTTACTTATGTGTTAAGACTGTTTACCATTGCGTATTGTTAGTAAAATAACAGGTGTGTAAATAGTGGACTATTATTTTGAATTTCATAATTCTTTAGCATCATAAAAGAAAAATATGTCGTGCTCTCTGTGTCCTTAAGTTGGCATAAGGTGACTGAAGTTACCACCTTAGGCTTTGACTGCAGTTCAAATTTGGAAAGCGTATTGGCTGTGTTATGTAAACTTTTGAGTCAGGCATGAGAGGACAATAGAAACGTTAATAAATAAATGAAACAATGGAATATTTAGATTCCAGTATAAGGCAAATTCTCGTATTTTAATTTTTGAAGAAGACGGTGTTTGCACTTATTTCTGAAAATTTCTGCTGCTACTTATTCTGTTTATTTTCCCTTCTTAATTTGTAATAGGCCAAGTAAAAATGGATCACTTAAAAATAGGCTTTTTACATCCTGAAATCTTTTATAAATAAGACCTTGGCCTCAAGCTACTATTTAGTAATTTAATTATGAGAAAAAATTAACACTATCTGAGAGCAAAATAATACTTTTATTTTTATATTTTGTGATGTGATACAAATGGAGAAGTACATCAACAAAAATGGAATTGAACGAAACTTCAAAATTCTGTACTGTGAAAGCAGGTATTTTTTATACATAAAATGGTTTATAGAGCTAACACATGAATTTGAACCCATAAAGACAAAAACTAATTTTCATGTCTTGTATTCAATCAATGTAAATTTAATACTTTAATGGAATTTTGGATTAAAGAATATTGCAAGAAATGTTTCGATTTTTCAAGAACAATGTATTATCGGAAAATGAAGGAGAATTAGTATGATATCAGTTAAATTTAAAAGGGGAAAAAGGAAAGATAATTTTGTTTATATCTATTTTTGTGAATATAACGAATCATTATACTAGAATATATTTATAAAAGTCACACAAACATTTCATAATTATATATTTATATATATATAGCCATGAATTCGAGTTCATTGCTTTTGTTTACAAGTTCTGTTTAAAAATTGACTGCAGTACTTTGAAGATGTGAAAAGGACTTCAACAATTATCTATAAAGAAGTAAAAGTACAAAAACTTTTTAGACTTTTCTTAAAAGAACACGAGAATGTTTATCAAGTAAAATGCATTTCCAACCTTTTGACTGCTTTTAAATGTTGAACGGCTGAGAGTAAATAAAATCCTTCTCTTAGAGGAAAAATAAAATAAGAAAAAGATAATCTTTCATTTTACTCCCTTTCGAATTCCGTTTTGACTTTGAAATAAATATTTGGTAATCCGAGTATAACCTACTTTATTCGAAAGCTGCGGAAAAGGGCTTAAGGGACAAACATTGCCAAAACTAATCAGCGTAATATTCAATTCATTTTTCTTTATTATTTTCTTTATTAAAATTGAATTACTTTGCAAAGTTCTACATTTACGAAACAAAACATAAAAAAAAAATAATGTTCTTCGCTTTAGGCTTCCTTTTTCCAATAGAATAAGCACAATATTTATGATAAAAAGGAATAATATAATGTATATTGCAATTACTGAATGCTGTATTCATAGTTAAAATTGATTTATTTGGAATAAACAAAAAGTGCACTCAAAAATGAACTTTGGAAAACAAATATTATATTTAATTTTTGCATTTTATTTTGATATTAAAAATTTGTACGGACCTAAATTTAGAAAAAGTAATTCTTTTTTTCTGAATGTTATACTATAAAAACTGCCTAAGGTCTTAAAGTAATTATTTGAGTATATTTACTCTGCTTTTGTTTCTAAGATGAAAAAGAAACGGAAAGGAAGAGAAATATTTGCTTCTAACAGATTCTAGTCCAGATCAAATTACAAATTCATGTTTATTTTCTATTTTAAAAAAATATTGTTTTTTTTTTCATATGTCCTTTTTTTTTTTTGTTTTATGTCAACTGACTATAAGATACTTCAAGGAAGAAAAGTGCTTATTACACAGAAAGTACGAATGAAGACAATGAAATACTACAAAGATTAAAACTTAGATTAAATAAATATGTGAAGTTTGCATTTTTCGAGAACTATACAAGAACTTAAATTTCAAGATCATTTGTCTGTATAATGTAAAAACTTCCTCTTTTCTATTGAATACGTGCTTGAATTCTTAAGCTTCTTATGAAGAACGACACATAATAATTATCGAGTTTTTGGTATTTATTTTGCTTTTATTTATAGATTTCTTGCATTTATAAATTACTATTAGCCATTTTATGAAATTCATATTTAGCATTTTCAGACTTTTACATGCATTTAAAATATATAATAATTCTTATTAATTATTATTCTTATTAATTATTCTTTAAAATATATAATTATTCTTTAAAATATATAATTATTCTTATTCTTATTATATGTTAAAATCATGTTGAGTTATTTGATAAATTGAATAACTTCTAAATAACAATATATTTCTTTTTTTTTTACAATAATCTTCCTATAGTAATAAAGTTTGTATTCAAAGAAACAAGTGAGTTGTTTATGATTTATACTCACATTTTGAATGAACCAAATGTGTATTTTTCATATTTAAATGAAACTGAATTAGTTTTCGTAATATAAGTTAACGTTTTTAAATATATTAATATTCTTATTACGTATACCTGTTTGTGTAATGCGCACTTTTAACACAAAAAAATAAGATAGAAATTTACGGGTGTGCGTTATACGTCAAGTATAAAAAGGATTACTTTTTTTAAAAAAAAGAGAAAAGCTTACAAAAATTAAATGCCTACATATATCTAAATACTGTTTATTTAAAGGAAATGACATACCTTATGAACTTTCACTAGTGGATAACATGGAAATGTCACCATCACTATTACTCTGTTTAATAAATAAACAATCAACTTTTGTACCATCTAGATTACTAGATATTCTACATTTAAAATTTTTTTTTGAGATACTTAGTTTCATTTCTCTCATTGTAGCTTTTATTATCCCCTCACATATTATTTTTAGACTAGAATAATGCATTTGGCTTCTTTATGGAAATGATTTTTCATTTTCTAACATGCACATTCTTTCTAACTCCTATTTTTTATGTTTTAGGGTTTTAGTTCTTGAAATATACTGTTGTTCAAAAGCCTGGTATAATATTTGAATTAAGTGACTTCAAATTGTAAGAGCATTGCATATGTACATTTCAGGTTTTCTCGGATAAAAAAAGGTTGCGTGTGTTATATGGTGAATATACCTAAAAATTAAAAAAATTAGTTTTAAGTATAGGTGAGCGTTATGCGCACTGAATTATACGTAATTATATCATAGAAATGATATATTATGAATTATTATCATGAAAAATTATAAAAATTACGTAATTTTTTTTAAAGTGCAGGACAAAAAATGCTTTGTAAAATAATATACCTATTTTACAAATACAGTAGAACGTGTTTTCGTGCGGTCTTTTTTTTATACGATTTGTTGTGCGATATTTTTAGTGCGACCTGTTCTTTTCTGCAGTGCGTGAATTTCAACGCCTTTGGTACCACTGTAACGTTTTCTATAAATGTACATATGTACCCTTCAAGACGCTTTGTTCGTTTGTTATAAACAATCTCCCAACACTGCTCGTTCTATTGCTTTCAGTCCATGTGCTAGCAGCACACGTTTGATTGAAGACGAAACTGTCAATAACTGACACGTTATGAATAATTTGATAAATTATGAATACGGACAAGAAGAACAGGATTCTTTGAGAGCGGATAAATATGCTAGGATCCAGCTTTTTAACAAATCGGAAAAGCATTTTCTTAAAATAGATACCAATTCCGAAAGGAATATGAAATTTCACAAAAAGAAGTTCTATTATGCATATCTGGTTGTCGTGACATTTACAAGGAACCGACCTTCGTCGCAAAAACTTATCACTGACTTTATGGTGTCAAAAAATAAATCAATTGAAAATGTATATTCAAGTGACGAAAGCAGTTTTGAACCAATTCATCACAGGAAGATGCGCGCTTTGGATTACGACGAGTTGCAGTGAATTATGCACGTGCATTTTGAAAACTTTTCCATTCTTACAATGTAAAATTAAATGTTCTTAAAGTTTTTCCATGTGTAATTTAACTACTTATTTTGTTTAAAAGTACTTTCTCATAAATTTCATAAATAATTGATGTATTTTCTAAGTGCGACTTTTTTTCATGCGGTACCTCTCCACCACATGAAATTTTTTTCTGTATTATGTCGACAAAGTTGTTTGTTATATATATTTATGAAATTTTCGAATATTTTTTTTTCGATAGGTTTTACCATATCATAAAATTTTTGAAAAATATTTTTGAAAAATAAATTTGTGTTAAAAGAAATTTACGGGTGTTTCACAATTTTGAATGGATGATTCATGATCGACTTAAGAAAAATTAGTTGAATCCATTTAGGATTCAGTACATTCACATGCATCGATTCCGTCTAGTGGATGTTTAATATTTATTGAGTTTGGGAGACTGTTGTCGGAATAGGGTTCAACAGCAGTGACAAACAGGATTTGCAAACAGGGAACTGAAAACAGGGCCATTTTGTAGATGAGCTGAATAGTTTACATTTAAAACGGTTACCTTAATGGCAAACCTATCGTTAAATTATTTTATTACCAATGCTCGGCCAATTGAACCTAATTTTTCAAATTCTTCGAATGAATGGAAATATAAATATTTCAACCTCAACTTATATGTCTCAGAGATAAGTATTAGCTTCTCTTTTTATCATTAACCATAAAAAATGCCAATGACGGGGTGGAAGTGGGACGGTATAACATTTGTTCTGAAATAATTTTGTATGTGGTGGATGATCATGTGTAATCGTATAGATTTCAATTTCAGTATCCTTGAAATTTTGATTTATTGTAAGATTTTTCATTTTATGAATAAAACGTTCGTTTCTATGAGATATATAAGTGTCAAATATACTCATATATATAAACAAAAATAAAACAGAAAGTAGATATAAAACGTATTTGATGTATAAAGCATCGATAATGTATAAAATGGGTTTAATGTGTCAATCTACTTTTATTAACCTGCTTCTCTTTTTTAACTTTTATAAAACGTAAATAAAAAATATTTTTTTTTCATTAAAAAAATTATTGGACATTGGATAATAATGATTAAAATTATTTACAGATCTTTAACAACTATGTTTGCGAAGTGAACACAGTATACATGGTTTTTCTTTGTTTGCGCGAATACAGAATAAAATCAGATTTCAGCTCTTGCAAAGGACTTTCTCATACATTTGACAAAAGTCTCGTTATTCTTTTGCCTTCTCAAATATTTAGCTCTATGAAGGCTAATTTTATTGAAAAATTTCATACAACTTATATCTGTAATTTATTTAAGGTTTAGTTAAAATTTTAACACAAAGTTATTGAAAAATCATGGTATTGATTTATTTCCACACAATTTCAAATACATGAATAAGTTTTGTGTGCTTCGTGTTAAAATTCCTAAAAAGATATTAAATGTAACTTAGAACAACTCTGTAACCTGTATTCACAAATAAGTGCTTTAGTTTTTTTTATTGCTATTAATGTTACAAGTTTTACACCTTTTTTCTTAGAGTATCACATGTCAACACTCTTTGTGTGACATGTCAATTAAAAATATTATTCAACTCTTTTATCCTTTAGTTAAGCATATTAAACACTCAATTCAATCCTCTGGTACATCAGTACGCTAAGAGTTCTTGTCGTTGTTTATACATTATAGGCTGTATTTTTGATAATTGGAAAAGAAATTTCAGCCTTAAGGTTAAAAATAAAATAAAAATGCTATTGCAGTATATTTGATAGTCAATTTATTCAGAAAACTTATAAATTGTTGTTTATAGGTTTTATTAAGGCACCGAAAAAATCTTTCGAAAATTCAGATAAAGACGTAGAAGTACACATGCGACAAATACTGACCTAGATTTTTCAGCATTTGTGACACGTGGCACGAAGTGAAAAAACGCGGAAAGAGAACAGTTGTCCGCTTCATTTGTTTCTGTAATCGATTTCTTCTATTTCAAGTGCTGAGTCCCACTTTCTGGATGTTGTTTTTCAAATTTTCTAATTTGTAGTTTTCGCGTCAGTTCAGTTCTAGAATAAACAAATTGAATAAATTACATTTTATCTTATTTTATTTTATGAATTGAAAGAGTTGCAGTTATTATGTGACATATTACTGTCAGTTAATTCTTGATCAGCATTTAACATCATATTGCATTTTAATGTGAATTTAATACACAAAAAAGGTTCCAAAATGTCATCTTTTTGACACTAATTTGAACTTTTTTTAGCCTTTCTTTGTCTTCAGAGAAGGAAGTTGCTTGATATAAAAAAATCAGAGCCAAATGACCTTTCAAAGGCAGACTAATTAAGATATGCATTTATTAAAATTACAATTATAAAGAAAAAATTTATGACAATTTTACCTTTTGCTCATCAAATTTTCTTTCTGCATTTGTGTATGTCAAGTTTTACAATAAGAATTATTTTTATTTGGTGATAATCTTTGATTTAGCGATTAAACATATACAGCGTGGACCTAAATTCATGGTACAGACTTTAAGGGTAGGTACAGGACATTGTAACAATCATTTTTTGTATAGGAATGTATGGGCGCAAGTGATGTGGTGAGGCATAAATACAAAAAAATAAGAGACTAAAGGTAAGATAAAATGTTTATTGAAAGCGTCGGTGACAAGTGTAATGTTTATAATAACTGTTCAGCACATGAGCTATGAAATACAGCTGCTGCTCACGTTGCTGTACCACCCACTAATAGATAGTCTGCCGGATTCAAAGCTTATACTCGCAGAAAATGGAAGAGGTGTAAGCGATTTTCGTTTAACACGCTACAAACGGTCTGATGACTCACACTTACAGGATGAACAACAGCTCTTTACTTGACTCGAGTCTATCAGCCACAACGTTCAAGATGCTTTCTTCCAGGCTTGGACTGCGTACAGCTCTTCGTCAACCAGCATCATGTCTGGTGAAGTGGAATGAACGTGTTTCACGATATTGACGATGTAATCGCTCAAAAATTCTGGGATCGTCGATCAAAGAACTACGCGTGATATATACGTAACCCAGTTCTGCCATTACCATTTGCACGGACGTACATGGAATGCATGTCTTCTTTTACGGTATACGTAAATTCTCCCATCGTAGACGTCAGCACAATTGTGAATGGCGCTTTCCCCTACTGAGATGCGTCATGTTGAACGGCAGCTAGACATCTACTGCCCCCAACTGGCAACGAAACCAACCAATAACTCTATTTCTCTTTTCTTTAATTTCCCCCGTTTGCGCCTCACCGAGTCACTTGCGCTCATACATTCACTTACAATAAATGATTGTTGCAATGTCCTGCATCTAACCTTAAAGTTTGCATCATGAATTCAGGACCACCCTGTATTTTAGAAAGAGTTGATAGTATATTTTTTTACTCTCAGATAAGGTTTTAAAAATTTCCCTCCTTAAATAGGTTCTGTAATATGAATTACAGCAGTATTGATGAAGAGATAATTAAGATACATACTTATGCAACATAATTTTTTTTTCTTTGATTTTTACAGCTTAACGTTTTCTAAGTATATTTTCTTTTTTTAAAGTTAAAATGATTTCAACTGTGGATTTTAAAGGGATAAACATGAGAGGTGAAGCCACAAGATTTCCGCTGTTTCAGTAATTATTTTTTGAATGAAATTATTATGTTTATAATTAGTATTATTTAAAATATGCCAATCTTAAATGCTTTGGATTAGCATACTTTAAATTATATTTACTATCATGGCATTTATTAGTTTTAATATTATAAAATAAGTGGTTACAAATGTAACGATAGACACAAAGAAGAAATTCTTTTAAAACAGATGGCCCTAGAGGTCATAAATGATGTCCCTTCTGAGGCTTTGATTATCTATACGGATGGCAGCAAATTTGAAGATGGTAGAACAGGAAGTGGTGTCTTTATCAGTAACTATGAAGGGGATAGTAAATTTAGTACCTCAAACCCTGACTTTTGCTTTGTTTTTAAGTAAGAAATAATAGCTAAGGCTTTGAAGTAAGCTGTAACTACCAATCTAACCAATATTTGGATATTGATAGTTGGTAGAAGTGCTATACAGTAACTAAAGAATTTTCCAAAAACTTATAATAAACCTGACCAGGATATTCTTGTACTTCTCTCTGAACTTAGTCCTAGCAAGTCGGTATGCCTCCAATGGGTAACCCCGGTAGCATAGTGGTCAAGTTAACGGACTCATGGTCGGCTAGTCATGAGTTTGAGCCTAGTACTGCTGAAGGGAGAGAGGAGCGTAGAATAGCGTAGAGGAGCGATGTACATTAAATCTATCAAGAGCTCAAACGTCCTCCCGTTAGTGTGGTGTTGTAGTTAGGAGAAGGAGTGCCAGCATAGGTGTCGTCCTCTTCATTTGACTACGGTTCAAAATTATGAAGTATGTCGCCAAAAGCCTTCGAGTAGCTGAATTGTGCGACGTAAATATTCATTCACTCACTTATGCCTCCAGGAGATTTCTTCCTACGTTAGGGTGCATCGTACTGAGACTGCAGATATATTTGCATGAAATGGATGCATCTTCCGATCACTAACTCAGCAGATCTAACCCTTTTGGAAATCCACTCCCTCCATAGAAGTAAATTACTCTCCACGTGGCGCTTCCAGCCAGATCGTAAGTGGTACGGTATAGTCGCCCACAGGACTATATCGTACAGTGGTCCCAGGGCTCTCCAATCGGCCTTGGTGGGGTTTAGAAGTGGACATCTCAGATCTATGAAGTTGTAGAATGGTGAAATGATTTTTCCTCTGTGCTCCTGTTCCCTCCCTGTCAACCTTTCTCATTTTCTTGCTTATTTGGGTCTTTTGGATCAGGTGTAGACTTTCCTATAACCAAGGGGATTGGCAACGACAACAACAAATATCCTCTGAAAGTATGAGGCTCATTTAATTTCATCCAGGATTCTTATTAAATTCAGAATAATCGAAATTTAAATTGAATTATTACATACAGGAAACGTTATATTTATATTATAATTCTTTTTTTTATGTATACCAATGAAAATATTCTTTATGTTTTATGAAACGAAATTTTACGAGTAAATCTGTATAAAAGTATAATGAAACCGCTTTTAAACAACATAACAAATAATTGTCTTTTTAGTCTTTAGGCTTACTTTAGTCTAACATAATTTTGTATATAAGTTTTGTAATAGTTTGTTGAAAAAGTTTTGGGTGTAATGAGATTTTTTCCCGAATCTTAAGATGTTATTAAAAGCAAAATAATTTGCTGCACCATGAAATTGCCCATTTCTTGTAATTGGTTATATAATATAATTGTTTATTTTCTGTCATAAACAGCTGCTTCTTCATCAGCTTATTTTCTCTTTTTCCCTTACAATACGAAAACATTCTTAGTAAGTTTTACAGAATAAATTGATTCGTCTAGACAACAGTTAGCTTTTCTACGGTTTGTGGTTATTAGATTAATAGTGGTTAGAAGATATATATATAACTTTAGTGACGATTGCAATGATAAAATATTTACAGAACTAATTATCATATTGCAGTTCAAATAAAAAAAATATTCTAAAATTTTCAGTCCTAAATTACTATTATATTCAATGCACAAACACTTTTAGCGAAGACTATGTGTTTACTCATTTGATAATCTTACTTAATTCGCACAAATACGGGGAATCTATTTAAGTATTAAAATCCCCCCCCCCAAAAGGCATCCTATTAAAATGAGTTATATTCTGTTCTCGCTTCTTATTGTGACCTCGGTAGCCTAACTCGGCCGGCCTCGTAGCCTCGGTAACGGACTCGTGGCCGGCGTGTCATGAATTCGAGCCTAGCACCGCTGAAGAACCCGCCGTGTAGGGAAGTGATTCATGTTAAATCTGACGAGATCTCAAACGTCCTCCCGTTGGTGTGGTGTGATAGTTAGGAGAGGGTGCCAGCTCAGGGGTCCTCCTCATCACTTGACCGTGTTTCAAAATTACGAGGTCCGTCTCCAAAAGCCCTCGTGTAGCTGAGGAGTGCGACGTTAATATTCACTCCCTCACTCACTCGCACAAAATTTGAATTTCTGATTTATTTAAAGATTTAAATAACATTTGAATTTATTTTTTGTATACTTTTTCATTATTTACACATTTTTATATTGACAAGAATTGATTCTTTTGTTTAATTACTTTCCAATTCTTTTAATTTTGCAGTATTTATATCCTAGTGGTCGAGGTAACTCACTCATGGCCGGCGTATTATGAGTTCGAGCCTAGTACCAATGAGAGAGTGAATATTATATAACGTTGAATTATTCAGTTACTCGAAGGCTTTTGGCGATAGTCCTCGTCACTTGACCATGTTTCAAAATTACGAGATCCATCGCCAAAAGGCTTTGACTATTGCGACATTAATATTCACTCACTCATTGAAGTATTAATTCTAATTGGCCTTTTTTCTCCCTTATACTGCGACGCTTAACTGTGTAAAATTTTTGTGATGTTTGTATCTTTTTTATATTTAAAAACAACAGATATTTTTTTAAAAAGAATAGACATTTTAGTAAGAATTTTAGATTATTAAGCATCGTTCATAAAAATATAATTATATTGTTTAGATATTATATTTAATAACTTATTTATAACAAAAGTGAATATTAATTTATTATTAAAACTGATTTTGTTGCAATTGAAAACATAAATTTCTATCAAGCTTATTTTTCAGCACTGTACGGAAATGTGAGAATTTCTTCATTTTTTTATTAACATTTTTTATGGAATTTATAGTTATTCAATAAGAACAAAAGGAATTAATACAATAAATTTGTGTATCGTTATTGTTTTCAATAAAATTAAAAGCCATATACAAATAAAGCGCACTCAATATCTTAATATTTAATTAATATCGTAAAGATGAATAAAAGTTGTAAAATCCTATGAATGAAGTAACGTAAAATTATGAATGAAGTAATGTAAACATATGAATGAAGTATATTCTATGCCCCCAAAATTATTCTTAGATTAAATAAGTTTATTATTTTAAATTAAAATAATTAATATAAAACTTGTTTACGGAATGTAAAGTTCTAAGTTACTATACAGTTACATTTTAAATTATTAATCCATAATATGTTAAATGGCCAACAGTTGTTGAATTACAGTTTTACCAAACAATCATATATAAATAACATATTACAATTATGTATTTTTCACCTTCCTTAGATATGCATGAATTTTATCCCTCACTATAGAAGCATGCGCGGAAGAATCAGGATAAAAATTAAAGCTTTTAAGCAAGGCAAGTGTTTTAAATAAACTTGCAATATGTAGTTTTGTAGCATGGCACCTTTATCATTTTTCATTTGTAAATGTAATCAAAATTGTGTTCGAAATTAACTGCTGACATACATAGAGAAAGAAACTCAAAAAAATTTACTAAAATCTGGTGTTTAAGTTATAAGTTGACTAACATCTATATATATTTCAGATTTATTCATATAACTATTATTATTTGGGAGTCAGAATTTGTATGGGAAATATGTATAGGAAAGTAACAAACTATTTAAGGAAAATTAAAAACCTGGATAACATTACAATATAATTTCATGAATTGGAGTTTTTCGTTTAGTATGAAACAATAAAAAAAGACATTGAAAGCTCTCTTATTTCATACTTTAAAAAATAAGGCATTTAATCTTGACAATTCAGAATGCAAAATATTTTTAAAGTGAAGTAAAGAAACAATTCTTATTTTACTTTGATATGTAACGAAAAATCGGTAACTCTAAACTTATACCTTGTTATTTACTACATTACCAGTAAAAAGAACTCCAAAGGGTAAATAGGCACTAAAAACTGTTCCTAAATTCCAACTTTTGTTGGTTATAGAAACAAAGCAATAAAGTACTTTTAAAAAAAGAAATTTCACAAAATAATTCAAAAGAAGTCTTTACAAATAAACCTTAAACAAACTCCTCTGCTTCATTAGATTTGCTTTGTTCAACTTCTTTTTGAGAAATTGTTCAATCTTTTTTTGGAAGTATTGTCATTAAGAAATGAGTTATGATATTGTAAAACTGGGCTTATGATCTCCCTTCAAATAATCTAGAAAACAAAACTAACTGTTTTTTGTATTATTTTACTTCTGAAAAACTTAAATATTCTTTTAAATAGAAATATATATGTATGTTTAAAAGTTTTTTCCACGAAATTCTCTTTGAAATTGTTTTTTTCCCGTTTGAATTGTAATACGGAATTCTCTTTGTGTAAATAGAGCTATTGCTCGAATCCATTTTATGAAAATTACCCTTTCCTCTAAATATATATATATAAGCTTTTTTCAGAAACATGAATAGATTTTCATGTTTTCGATAGTTGGAACTAATAAAAAAAAAGTAAATAATTAAATATTTACCTTTATATATAAAGCACACTTTTTTGTACGCTCAATAAAAAATAAAAATTTTTTTAGACATTTATAAACTTCAAATTTAAGATGCGGCATATAAATGAAAAAAGATAGTTCCAACTAGGAACATTAAAATAAATTATAAAAATATTGCTATAAAATACAGTTTATTTAAAAAGAAATATTTGAAGCAGTGTTTTTAACACAAATATTTACTTATGCATAGTAATTTTTTTTTTTATAAAAAATGGATAAATAATTAATTATAGAAAAAATAAAAGATATTTAATATAATTCTTATTATACTTAGGGCAGTTTTTATTACTGTTATATATATTGTTACTTATTAGTTTTATTATTGAGAATATATTGAACTATTTAAAGTCGCTGAAGAATTATGAATTATTTAATTAATTTATTAATACTTAAAAATTACTAGAATATTTACTAAGATAGTTAAATAGGATACTTAATAGAATCTTGAATACTTGGTTGAAATATATAAAATAATTTTTTTCGCAAACAATTTATTCGAATTTTTTAAGGTTTAATAAGAGCAGAATAAAAGTTCACGCCTACTCATGAAAAATGTAGATCTATTGTTTTTCGTTTTACAAGAAAATTAATTGTAATGGAAGGAAACGTTAGAATGCACATTTGATATCATAATCTAGGACCTGTGACTTAATTTTTGTTCTTGTTCAAAAGAGTTTTAACTCGCCTTTTGATAAAGCAGTTGAATTATAACATAATAAAGCTTTATTTCAATGAGTAAATTTTTGAAAATATTGAGGTGAGTTTCAAATGTGTTTTTCTCCTATTGTTATTTATTATGTCATTTTAGAGGGTTGTAAGATTCAGGGAAAAAGATTGCCTATCGCAGGATATTTTTTTAATATTGAACTGTCAAAAATATTATTAAATAAGAAAAGAACATTCACTTGAGAGATTCAAAAATAGATTTCGATACTACTCTCAATGAGAAATTTCCTTCAGTAAAATAAGAAAGAGAATATACCGAAGCGAGTTTTCGAAGAGGAATCTTTGACAAACATATCAGAATAAATTACGCTGACTGAATGTCTAGATATCTGAACTTAAATTAGATTCAGAATTCGTGGAAAAAACAATTTATGGGGCTTTATTGATAATTCTAAAGTGTCCTGTTTCACTTTTCCTCCTGTAATACAGGAAATATTATTCAAAACGAATATCAAGAAATATATGTTCATTGAAATTGTAGTTAATAATAGGAAGCGGTGACATTTTAAATTTCGATGCACACACACAGACGCTTTTTACACAATAATTATTATATGTTTAACTTGGTTTACAAGGTAATAATTAAAAACAAATAATACAATATTATAAAGAAAAATTGATATCTTGCATTCCCTTTTAAGAATTATCCAATTAAATACGACTGGTAATTGAAAATTTATTAAAAAAAATTGAATTATGTCTTTACATTTATTTATTTTTAATAAAACGAATGAATATGGATTTAATCAATAAATAACATTTTTGTTTTTAAAATTTAATTGTTTTTCGAGTACAAAGAAATAAATTTCATACAAAATTGTTAAATAAAACATATCAGAAGGTAGGCAGTGCAATTAATTTGACTGAAGCATGTTCATGATAAAATAAGTGTCACACTATTTAAAACAAGTTTTAAAATATTCGATGAAGAAACAGAAAAATATTGAATATATATATGTAATGATTCCCCCTTTAATTTCCTCTTAACATTTTTTAAAATTTGTAATGGTTCTGGCCTTCAGGACTCACGCGTAAATAATTAACTAGCTTCTTCGCAAAACGGGATAATCGTAACTGTATTACTTGAAAATTAACAGATTAGCTTTTCTAAAGTAATATTGCATCAGAATCTATTGAACGATATCTTTCCACCAATCATAAGTTTCGTCCAAGGAAGTCATACGAATTTGGAGCTTCCGTTTTTGCTGCTTCATATAAAACCGATACTGAAAAAAAAATCCCGCTTTCTTTTTCTTGTCCTCGTAGTGTAGTACGCCCGTATTTCTTATTTGGGCTTTGTGACTTCTATATCTATGTCTGCGTGTTTGTCTACATGTACAATGATTTAGATTAACCGTCAACAAATGACTGCCTCGTCAATACCATCATTATTACATCAACCGTCTATAATACGATCATCATTAAAGTAATCATTAACACTCGCCACGATCTAAAAAAATGTATATGCATACGGACTTTATTTAATGCATTCTGGTATTGATCCTTTTTATTGGTGGTTGCAGTCGTTAAAGGATGAGAAGGCTATGCATTTTTAAATGCTCATTTTATTTTACACAAACAAAAAACAAGTAGCATCACACAAAGAAAGATATTAACAAGTACGGTTTAAATGACGTTCAAGAAAAGCATCCTTTGTTCGCTCAAGACATCTCTCAATCTTTTATAATTTATGCTAACCGGATATCCTACGATTTCCGGTAAAAACTTTTCTCATTGGTCTGAATACGCGAGGGATGCAAGGTTGCATCATCCTGATTAAAAAATGCTAACATTTCAGTTTTTGAGAGATGAAGTTTGTTTATTTCAAGTTAGGTGGGTAAAACAAAAATTAATCATCACGCAAAGTTTTATAGGGTGCAAAGGCCCTTGAGAAAAAACTTAAGTGAATTATTAGTATTATTATTATTACGTAGGTGACAATTTTTTATTCATAGTAGGTACATTTCTACTTAGAAGAAAATATAATCCTTTAATAATCTTTAATAGTTAAATAGCATAATCTGGTCTTAAAGCGATAAAAAATTGTACTATTTTATTTGAATTTAGCAATAATTATTAGACAACTTTAAATTTTTAATGTTTATTGTATTTTATTTTTAATAAAGTGATTACAATGATGGGTGGCAAACAAAATAATCTTCGCATTAATGGGATTATGTTGCACTAAACGTCCATTAGGAGTTTTTTAATAAAATATATTTTTGTCTAAAAATGTCTTTTTCTTTCTAAGATTTTCTAGCAAAAAAAAAGGAAAAAGTATCGATTTTATGAAGCCTTTGTTGGAAAAATAATTGAATTACCCGAAGGCTTGGTTTAGTTTCAAAGACGCTTTTTTATGTCTAAATATTGTAGTTTATGAATTTGAATGCAAAAAAAAGCTTTCTTGAAAGAACCAATTTTAATCTCCTTGCACAAAAAATCTAAATTAAATTTAAATTGTTAGTTTTTTGTACTGCTAATGATTATAATTTTAAAGAAAATAAAATAAGATATTCATAAAATATTTTTAAAAAATAATTTCAAAAATAATAAAGCATCAAGATACACACCGATTAAGAAATATGATAGGAAGAAATCACACTATATACTTTTGGAAATTCTGAAAATATACATTAAAAAGAAAAGAAAAAAAAAAACAATATCTACATCAATAACAATATAATTAAAAAAATTTATAATTTTTAAAATTAAATTTATAATATACTGAATATTAACTCGTTTAAATGTTTTGCCCTTACATCGTACGGGCTACTGAAAGTTTATCGCAACCAGTTTCCTCGTACGGGCACTGAAATTTTCTTTCTTTTTTTGATTTATTTTAACTCCTATAGTGGTATTATTTAGAGCTAGTATTTTGAAAAGGTGATGCTGCTTGACTATGATACTGAAATGCTTTTCATCCAGTATTTACTTTGTGGGAAGAGGGGAAATTTTTCTTTGATGAAGGCAGAAATATAGATCTTTAAAATTTGGGCTCTACGGAATGCAATTATTTTGCATTCAGACCATCGATTTTTCAAATGATGGATAACTCAAGCAACAAAACAGTTTTTTGTGAAAGGATGAATTAATTTGGATACAAATTCAGAAATGTCTGCTGATAATTTGGATTATTCTTCAGAGGAACACACACTCACACAAAGACCTCAACCGTTTGAAAAAATACCAACATGAAATTTCTTATAGACGTATGAAAAATTCTTCATTGCATGCAGATTGAACTTACAAAAACAAACACTAAAGAGTGTAATATAGTGTTCCATAATTGTAAAATAAAAAAAGGGTGGTTAAAACTTTAAACTCTTTAAAACTAAATTAAAAATCTTCCATTTTCTCATTCTATTAAGTATGGTGTTAAATTATTTGCAATAAAAAATGTACCATTCAAAAAATATTTTGGGTTAAAAAAATGACAGCTTTAAGGGGTTAACCATTACCGTAACCACATTGATTTTTTTATCGGTAATAAATCAACGTAATATATGCTGGTAATTAAGCTAATTTTTGCTATGTCTGTTCTTCGTGTTTTCTGGTTGTTTTTTTACGCAAGCTCCTAATCCAAAACTCGATCAAATTTTTAAATTAGTATTTAGTCTGAAACAAGTTTGAGTCTAAAATCTACTTTAACTAAAAAGTGAAATAGTCGTTTTGAAACTTCGACTTAGGAAATAAGTTTTATACTTCATCAGTGAATGTTATAAAGCAAACCAAAAATAAATAAAAAATAAAGGTATTTTTAACAAGAAATTGGATAAATTTTTTTATATTTATGCGTTAATTCACCTAGGGTATATAACAATTAAAATTTAGTCTAAATCAAACTTTTATTACGATATTAATTCCAATTTGTGTATTGATAAAATTAAAATTTATGTTTATTTTATAATATAATATGTTTTTTTTTTACAGTTAAATGTAGTTCTAAAATAATTCTTATTAGGAAAGAAAGACACTCATAGAAGAGAATCATAGCTGCATTTAGTCATGTATTATTACATAACGAAATTAATATGTTTCCATACTAATAAAATTTTACTAAAACAATGGAATCAGGAGAAACCATGTTACTTTACTGTAATTTTTCAAAGAGCAGTGTTAAACTATACATATTGCACACTGAGGTTTTCTTCAGAACACTCTTACATGTTTTACTATTGCTTCTTCACTTAAAGAAAGAGTAAAAACCTTGTTTTGGGATATCTTAAAGTTTTTACCTGATTTCTCTCATCTTTGTAAAGAAAGCAATATATCAAGGTCTGATAAAAAAGGCTACGGTCATAAGAAAATTACTAGGAAAGTACAGAAAATGAAAATGCTAACAGTGAAAAGATTCTGAACATTCCTTGCAAGAAAAATATTTTAATTATTTAGTTTATATATCAATTTTTTTATATATTTCTCGAATAATAAAATTCAAGTAATAGTTCGGTTATGATCTCTATGATTAAAGAAAATATGTTACAAATAATGTTTTCATTAGAAATTGAAGACAGTCTAATATATATTAGTCACAATTTTTTCATTAATATAATAATACTTTTAAATTATTAAAAAAGGTTTCATTTCCTTTTCCATAAAGAGCTTTCAAATGATTGAGATATTTTTTGAATACACTGCTATGAATTTTTGCTTCCTTTTTTGACTTCTTATGAAAATGAATACAATGTTTTCAATTTTTAATAAAAGTGGAAATTTTACATTTTATTCTTATTAGCTCACTTAACAAAAAACCTGTTTTGCAAGTCAATAATCAGAGTTAAGAAATTAAATAAGTAGGATAAAATTTAAGTATTTTTTGTATCCTTTTTGTTGGTGGATTCAGAAAAATAATGAACTTTGAAAAATTTAATTCTAAGAACCGAAAGGAAAATTTGCAAATGAAATATTTTAAATTAAAAGGGAATATTAAATGAGATTTTTTGTTAATTTAAACTATAGATCAAATGGGATCTAAACACTGCAACAAAAAACATGCGAAACTTTATTTTTAAATAGTTTTACTAGCACTTAAATTAAAAATAAAGTTTTATAAAATATATTGAAAATCGTACATTTTTAACATAAATTTTGCTAAAAAGACTATTTCTTTCGTTTTAGGGATGACTGATGATAATTTTAAATGTGCAACTAATTTTTCTAATGTGTAGTTTTTCACCTATTTGCTCTTAAATTTCAAGATATTTTTTTATAAATATAAACTTATATCGAGAACGTATCAAATTCAGTAACAACCAAAAACAATCAATTATGAATTTTTGTAAATGTTATAATAATGTTTGTAAATGCTATTTCTGATTATTACTTATTTTCGAGTCTTACAATACTGTTCGAATTAATTAGGACAAGCATTTTTTTTCTTGTCTGAGTTGGTACGTGATTATCAGTGATGTCCCCCCCCCCAATCCGTTATATCTGCCTAAGGGTAATTTGTTTGATCGACCTTGATTATAATTTACTCGTTTGATTGGTTTTGATGTATCAGTTGTACAGTTGTGAGCCTTTCAGTGTGGCAGCTGGTAGTTATAATTTTGCGTTTTTTGTAACACGTATTACTTTTACTTTTTTGAGATGGATATTACTCTAAGAACGTGTTCTAAAATAATCATTCTTAATGAACATACTTCTATGATTGTGAGAGATACAGCTAAGGTAGTTGGCGTGGGCATCGAGAATTTTAAGAACGTTTCAAGAATCCCGAACATCGTTTCCAAAATGAAAAGGAAAATGTGCGTGGGATACAACGGAAAACTACTTCAAGAACTGATAAAATACTAATAAGAAATAGAAAAATAAGTCCAAGAAAGATAAGCAAAGATCTTCGAAAAGTTTATTGGATTATGGTGTTGAAGAAAGCCCCTCAACTATACAGAAAAGGTTTCTGGAAGTTAGGCGTAAGGCAACAAGATCGAGGAAAAAGCAATTTCCAGTTCAGAAAAAGGGGAAAAAACGTTTAGTATGAGCCAAAAAATACCGATACTGGTCAATTAATGACTAGAAGAAGGTGATTTTCTGTGATGAAACATATTTATTTGTTCAAGAATACAAATTAGGTGTAGTTACACGAAGTGAAAACGAAACTCTGCTACCAGATCATACCCAAAAGGCTGTAAAACGCAATTTTAAACAAATATTTTGGTGTTTTTTCACAACAAATGGTACTCTAGAAGAGCTTAGTTCCGCTTCAGGTATCCGACTACCCTAAAATTGTGATTTTTGTCAAAAATTGACAAAATTTTTTAATGATTTTATTTTAGAGGCTATCTTATTAGCTTTATAAAAATACCGAGATTATTACTTTCCATTCACTAGAACAAAAACTGCAATTGTTTTAGTAAAGGCAGAAGCCACTACTGTAAGCAAGATATGCCATACTTTAAAATGCGTTTTATTCGAAATATGTTTTTTTTGAAAATGCTCAAACGAGGACAGTGATTGCTCAAAGAGTTTTGAAATAATTAACTGAAACTTTTTGTGTGTGTTCTGTATAATTGTAAAAGTGTGTTAACCTTCAGGTTTATCAATCACTGTTTTATTACAAAAATTACTGTCCCTTATGAGAATATAATTAATGTTTTTTTAAGCAATTTTATATAATAACTAAGATAAAGTGCTCTAATTTTTGTAAAATTTAAAGTCTCTTATCCTGAAGGTCATTTCGAAAATGAATAGCTAATTGAAAATTTGTTCATAAACTTTTTGTTCAAAATGGCCCCCGTTTATGTAATTTTTTGTAAAATTTTATCACTTTTTTTTCAAAATGTACTAAACAAATCTAAAGAACATAAAAAAATCCCCATATCTCCATTTTTTAAAAAAAAATTGTCTCAAGTAGTCGGATATTTTAAAGCCATGATTAATTCTGTCAAATACAAATAAATATTACACAGTAGAATTATTGCATTCATGGAAACATTGGATGGAACATTTCAGCATGACTTGGCTTCTTGCCACAATTCGAAATTGGTCCAGACTTTTATGCGGAAAATAGAATAAAAGTGCTTAATTGGCCTGGTAATTCATCAAGTCCTAAATCCTATTGAGGATATATTGCATATTCTCAAGAATCGTTTGGTTAAGATGAGTTGCAGGACAACGGAACAAATGATAAAAAGTGCAATACAAGTGTGGTGCCACGATGGTGAAGTTAAGAACATGTGTGCTGCACTAGTGAAGTCAATACCAAAACGAGTTGAAAAGGTCATTTCTACTACAGGAGGATATACTTCGTAGTAATCTAGAAGGTTTTTTTTGTCATCTTAAGGTATGTAATGATTAAAAGCTAAGGTTTTTAGGATAAATCATTTTCTTACCGTTTGTCTCAATTAATTCGAACAGTATAGTAATTGGTTGACTTTCTTAGATGCCAATGGCTTTCCCCAGAAATCGTGAACACTCGTTTTCTGTTCACAAATGTTGCAAAAAAATGAGCAATTATTAGATAAAAAATATATTCCCGCAGAAAAAAATACCAGCATATCATAAATTCAACTAAAATATTATATAACCAATAATATTATTTACAGTTACATGTAATCCGAAATCTTAAACATGAATTTAAGGTTATTTTTTGCTTACTTTATGTATGAATGAAAAATTTTAGTTTATGGCTCTTTAATTTTTCAAGGAAAATATGGAGAACAGGATACCAAATAACGAATCAGAAACTAAATATTTCAGTTATTGAGATGGAATTCAGCCGTTTCTTGTCCTTTCATCTAAATGAATACCTGATCTTTGGTCATTTTCAGTAAGATTAGTTGTGAAAATGAAATTTTCGATGTGAGTGTTTTGCCTAAGGATGAACTTAGTTGAAACAAATATTTAGGTGGTGAAGCGTTTGTTAAGTTCTATGAATCCCATTGCTGGCTGTTATTTCTTTGTTAGTGTCTTTTTTTTGAATATAATGAACCGTTTTAATTAATTTCTGCTTTAGAAGAAAAAAATCAATTAAGGGGTTTGAAAGTTTAAAAACTAATTAAGATTCTTAGCATTGAACAGCATTAATTAGTTTTAAAGAACTTTAATTTTTTTGGAAAGCATTCTCTTCGTATCTGTTATTGTGTTTAAGAATGATTTTTATGAAATACAATCCAGTATGAAGATGTGTACAATTTTAAGGACAAATTAAAGACACTGATAACACATATTTGGTTCCTGGATATTATTTATTGCAGCTGAGTTTTAATAAAACATATTTCGTTCTCTCCCCAGTTAGTATCGCATTTATTTTAAACATAACAATGTTTAACAGGTAATTAATTTGTAGCTCAAAAAACATAAAGTATGAAAAATTTGGATTTTTTAGCATATTTTTCTGAAATTAATGTAGATATAAGAATGTATTGAAGTTTTGATGTATAAGAAATTAATACATTTTAAATGATAACACGAAATATTATAAAATACCACACATCTTCCTTAATTTAAAAGTTTCTAAACATTGAAGAAGAATGTGTGAGATTAGAATACGTTTTATTATCTATTTTATTCAATTTATTATTTTTGATCAATAAATGTTCCGGTATTATTTCTTAACCTTGAAGTTTTATTACATATAAAACAAACAGAAAATCAATCCTTGAATTCTTTCTGTCGTGACCAAGAGAATTGTCTTATATCAACAAAAATTAAGAAAGTGAAGAGGATATTGCTTTCGATTTAATACTTGTCTTCATACCAGTGGCGCTTGATCGACGAATATGTCAGAAAAATAAAATTGAATGAAACAGAAAGCATTTTTCTATAATTTAGTTATAGTTAGAGACGTAAAATATATTATTTTTACTTTCGTACTCATTAATATATATTAAAAATTCTTGAAAATGAGTATTTCACCAGTTTATTTTTTGTAATCTAGGAAGCTTTAAAATATAAATTTTAAATATAAAGTTTGTAATTGAGAAAATATTTGTATTATATACATTTTAAATGCACGGATAGAAACAGAACCTGCTTTAATAACATTTCCTTTTAAATATTCCTTTCAAGCTTATGTAATATTTGTTTTGACAAGAGTGGGGCAAAAATATTTATTTTTTTCATTTTTAATCTCACAACATTCAAATCTTGACTATCTGTGAATTTTTATTATACGCTTTGATTGCTGACGAGTACTTATAAACGTATAAATAAAATACCAAAAAGTGTGTACAGAAGACATTAAAAGTTTCTAAAGTTTAAAGCATTATGAATCGATTTCAAACAAACTAGAAAAGGAGGTTTAAACTTGTCGCATGATACCCAATCAACAGACATTCTCTCATTTCTGACAAAGATTCTTTTTCTCTATTCTAATATATTCAATAACATGGAAATTTTGAACGTAAAAAAACAATAGTTATTTTCTTTCTCACAATCAATATTCATAAAGCTAATAGTTAAAAATATATTACTCAAGTTTAGAATGAAAAATGATAAACTGTGAAGCACCAAAGAGTATTATTATTATTTTTTTATTGGGAAAGTTCAGATACCATCAAAAGTTATTGGGAGTTATAATACTTTTTCAATAGTGATTTAATTGCTGTTATTTTCATCATTTTTTTACTGGGCGAGTTTTTCGAAAAATAAATTATGGCGAAATATTTTCAGATAAGAATATTTATGCTGAAAGACTTTTATTTTTAATCTTTACGAAAAATTTTGAGGGCTATTCTTTAATTATGTTTTCAAAAATGCATTTTCAAGTTTAATTTTTTAAAAAGAGTAATAAAAAAGAATACAGGAAACCAAAAAAGGCATTTTTAATAATAGAACTTTTGGAAGTTTTCTAAAAATCTTTCTAAACGCCGTTTACGAAATAAAAATTGTAATGAATTGCAACTATCGTTGAGAAATTTTAAATAAAGTTCACGTAAGCATGCGTAACTGAAAAAAGCTATCTCTCAATAAAGCATTTAAACCAACAGAACAAGTACTTCACGTAAATTTTTGATTTTTTCGAATGTGGTTGCTGATTGGTATTTTACCATTGCAGACTTAGTACATTGCCCGGGAGCTGGTATCTGTTTTAAGTGCGGCACCGTATAAGTGGATACTATACACCACGGTATAATTTTAATGCCCTTTTTCCTCACCAGAGGGAGGTTTTTGAGCTCTGACGATGCAAAGTCGTACCAGGAATTTAGTTTTGCCGAGAGCACCAATCCAAACATGCACTTTAGGATCTTGAACATGCCATATAATCATACTACATAAACACTGCCGATTTACTGCGTCATGAAAATCCACCGACTTGGACCAGGGTCGAACCCACAAACTTGGGCGTTCAAGACCAGATACAAACCAACCACGCCACTTAGCAGGCTCTTTTTAAATTTATATACAGGAAAATAGTCCTAGTTTTATGATAAATAACTAAGAAGCTTCCACTCACTCTTATGTTTGTCAATTCTGCTGTCTCCCCTAAGATACTATTACGACGCTTCACGTTTTTGGATTGCCTCACATGCTGGCTAAAAAATTTTAAATATACAGAAAACCAGTATCTATTGAAATTTATTTCCTTATTATATGAGATGCATTAAAACTTCTATATAGATATGGAAGTTCTGTTGGAATTCAATGATTTTGAAGAGTATTCTTTTTTTAACTATTGGAATGTTTTACATTTCTCCAATATTTTTTATTAAATCCAAGATTTTCTCCCCATTTTTTTCTTAGTTTACTTATTAGAAAATAAATTTATTGTGGCAGATTTTAGATTTGAAACTTTCAATTTTTCTTCCAACTCAGAAAACAGTCAAAGTTTCATAGCCCATTTCATAAAAATGTAAATTAAAATTCGAACAAGAAATACACGAAAGGAATCGAAATTCCAATTCTATTTAAAGCAGGTTGTCAAATATTCATCAAATAGCTTATGGCAGATAAATAATTTCATGGACAAAATATTATTATTTAGTGGTTTTCGGAAACATAACTTTTATAAAAGCATTTTTTATACATTCGGAAAAAATTATGTGTAATAAAAATATACGAATATTCTGTACTTTAAAATATAATTTAACTACATTTATAAGCAAACACAAATTGAAGTAATTGACATTGCTCAAATTTTGCATCACATCTACTGTTTGTTATGAATAATTTTAGCTATATGGAAAACTGTATTATCAAAAATATTTTAATGGAAACAGAAAAATATTTGGTTTTATAAGCAATAAATAAATCCATTAACCTCCGGTGTTACAAAAGTTACAATCCGTACAGTATAGGAAAATTTAAAAAAAAATTCTTTTAAAATTTTCAAAAGTGTTATCTGAGAAACTGTTTTTCAATATTTTGCTTCACGATAAACTTTACTTCAAGAATTCTTTTTAAGATATTGTATTGAGATTTTCAGAAAGTGTTTTTTATGCAGCTCTCACTGAATAAAATCTCTATGTGTATAGATTTATGTACTTTATTACTCTTTGTGTGAAAAAATTGAGTTTTTGAACAAAATGCTTATAATATTTCAAAAACTTTATAAAGTATTGTAAATTTTTTAGCTCAAATGACCGAAAAAAATTTAAAGGATTTAAAAATATTTTTTAAATGTAATTATTAAAATTTCGAGTAGATGGATTGTTGTAACTGCAATTTTTTGCTTAATTTCCATAAAAAACTCCTAATATTTCCAATAATAGTTTTGTAGAAGGTCTATATGAATTCCTTGTTTTTAATTTCCCCTTTTAAATAAATGAAAATTTATATTAAAATGAAAATCTATGAATTAAAAAAAAGTCTTTGAAGGTAGCTGAATAGGGGACTGAAGGCCAAGCACCTGAACAAAGAACTCATAACCGATGTTTAATGAATTAATACATCATTAAATCTATAAAACGTCACTTAAAAAAAAAACTAACACACGCTAAATATATGGTTACTCTGAGCTCAAGAAATATGTGGATTGAGAGAGTATGGGAAAGAAGGTTGTCCAGCTCCTCAGTTGAAAGAGTTTCAAAGTTTTGAATCGTATTGGCTGAGTTAAGTGCACCTCTAGGACTGTCAAAGACAAATAGAGTTATTTGTTATATATTTTTAAGCTATTCTTTCAGTTCTGTATTTTATTTCTCTTGAAATATGATATTGGGATAGAAATAGGACATGGGAATTTAGATTTATCTTGAGAATGTTCCTTTTTATTCAGAGTGAAATCTTTGGCTCTATAGAAAAACAATTTAATAAAATGACACCAGTGTGAAATGTTTTTCAATGGCATTCAATTTTTGTATTAATTGAAAATTTAAACTTAAATAAAATAATTAAACAAAAGTTAAATACTTTATTAATACTTACAGCTATGGTCTTTTTCCTAAAACATTTTTTGTGTGAAAAAAATTTTGTAATTATTTTTTATATTCAATTTTTTTCAAAAGGTTTTAACCACTTTTTAAAAATTTCACTCCAAAAGACTAATTTAAAAGATACAAAAACCATTAGATACATTTGTAAGTAAAAAGACTACATAATTTTAATGGACCAGGAAGCTTTGCTTAAGAAATACAGCCATAAATATCAAACTAACAAATTAACCTTTGTCAATTTTACGTGCTGTTAAGCTACTTACTTGACAGTGGTTAACACAACGCCTTTTAAAGCCTGATACTGTTTAGCACTTGGTCCTCTCACAACTTGATTTGCTATCTGAGAGTGAAGATAGCATGGAATTCTTACTTTGTCCTTGAATTAGTTTAAGAATGTTGAATTTTTTTAAATGAAATATATTTAAAATTAAAAATTTAAATATATTGCACAAATTAAAAATATTAAAGATTTAAAATTCTGAAGTATACTAGAATAGCTTAAATAATTCTCGTCCAATAGGATTACTTGGTTGTCGCAGTGGGTGTGGATGTCTGTCCAATGAGGAAGCAGTGTATAGCGACCTTGACTTAGGTAAAAAATGTAAATGAGAACTCGTTTCCTTCACTTTGCAAAATTCTCTGTAGTTGTCCAGTTAAATAAGAAGAGATCCGAGACAGTTGAATGAAGTTATTACTAAGGAAATAAATATTCCTTAGCAGAGGTATGATAATTTAAATTATAAAGAAATTAGTTGTGCCCAAAGAAGATTCATATGCATGTTTGAAATGTGCGAATGTACATTAGGAATCGTAAGAAAAATAATAGAGAAAAGACTGCATTATATTATATTTTTTTTCAATATCCTTTAGTTTTATCTGTCTTAAGAATTATGGATGTCACTTCACGCGAATATTAATATGCAAAATAATTGAATTTTCAACTTTTATTGAAAAGAAACTAAGATTTCTGCTTCTCATGCAGTTTAAATTTTTATTCTAACTAAATTACAAGTATTTTAGCAATCCTTACTATGGTGAAAATATGTACTTAAAGGTAAAAGAATTTGCTTTTAATAAAAATCTCTCAAAGTTTAAAATTACAACACAAAAGGAACATTTTTGAAAATTATACTTATGTTATAACTTTGAAACTGCACATACATTAAAAGTATATTAATAAATATTTAATGAGATGAATTTTAATCATTTGGAGTTATATACTTCACACATAATTAAAAAAAAAAGGTTTAAAATTTTAAAAAAAACACTCATTTACATAATAAAAATATAATAAAAGTATTTAAAAATGACTGATTTGGCTCATATCTTTTTAAAAGTGTTTCCTAACCTTAGTCCTTTTTAACGTTATGGAGATAGGAAAAATGCTGCTGGAAGTGATTCTCTTAAAGAAATATTTTTTAAGGATTTATGTTTTGCGTAATTGCCCAGTTTTTTCAACTTCCATACTGAAACTGAGTAACAACAACAATTAATGGTATTCATACACTACAGCAGAAGAGCTCGTGAAACAGTATTTACATCATTCAACTTAATGGAGAATATAACAATAAATTGAAACTTAGAGGCACACATGCTATAGCTAATGCCGTAAAAATAATTTTTTCAACCGATAAACAAGTTGTCTGCTTGATTTGATGTCTGTTTTAGAAAAGGATGGCGGATTATATTTATTCAAGTAAGTAACCGAAAGCTGAATATAATTTGTTGAATTTATTCAAACTTGTTTGAAGCTTAAATATTTTTCAAATATGAGAACATATATAGTGAATATATTAAAGTATTTAATATTTAAAGTAAATATTATTGTGTATAGTTAATCCTTACGATATTTAAAAATACTGACTGAAAAAATATTTTATATCTATATCATGCATTTTGTTATAAATTAATTTAGGATAGTAAGTATATTTTGGTTACTATCTAACTCATCCTTTACTTTTCTTTTTAGGAATAGAAGGGGGACATATTAGAGCTCCTGAGAAGAGTAATAAAATATCGCCATAAAAATATTTATGATGCTTTTACTTTGCACATTGATAATAAACTTTTGCTACAGTTTCTAAAAGCCTAAAAGCACACATATTAATCAAACATTAATAGAATGGAAATAAAAAATGGTAGACGTGATAAGTTTGTATAAAAAAGTGAGATACAAATTTAAAAAAAAATGATACTTCTATTTAAAAGGTATAGCTGTGCATATAAAAGAACCATTCAGTTATTTTGTATGTGTTCTTATGCAATTCTTAACGGTTAACACTAATTTGTTAAGCTAGAGGATTTCGCCCTTTAGAATTCCTTATCAAGTTATCTCGTTATAAAGTTAGACTGACGAAATTTTAAAATATAGCCTGTTCATAAAAGTTCAAACATGTTTTGGTGAAGATTTCGCCAAGTAGCCAGCTCATTAAATAGACATTCAGTAGAAATGATTGTCGTGTGTGCAACGAGTACTATTCTGCTGAAATAAACATCCGATTTGCCGCGCAAAGAAATGCTGTACAAAGAGGCTTAGAATATCTTCGGTATTCTAATAAAATCAACACTTTTATTTTGTTTTAAATTTACTATCAGATGGTTAATTAAATCAAGGGAGCGGTCAGCTTAATTTCTTATGTAAATATCTGTAACGAATAATTGAATCACTTATCTTTCGCTAAGATCCGAATCTAATGATACTCATCCTGGCTTGACGAGTTAACTTGTTTAGCAAGACGCAGAATCATTTTCCTGATACTCCGTGACCTTCTATCATTAACTCTAATAATCTAAATTTTGCAGCAGCCTAACGACAGTGAGCTCTCTCTCTCTCTCTTTTTTCTAGAATTTACATAGCAGCTCTCATTTACGTAAATCACGGTTCTTTTACTAGAAGTGATTTTATAAGCATACGACATTAAGAAATATTTCCCCCAGAGGATTAATGAAAGGCGTGGGTAGGATCCATTACAAACGTTTGCTGATAAGGTGTATTGGATGATAGTTGAGGGTAGGTTATAACACGAAGTTGTAATCAACTTCTTTAAAGAAATTTTAAATTCATGTTGCAACATTTTATGGCAGTTGACGCTGCAAGTAACTTTCCTTTATCCTGGTATCTTCAAACAAGTATTTGTTGTTTATCAAAAGTTGGTTTTGTAATTCGAAGCCACATACATTTTTGATAATAGTTTTAATGCATCAAACTAGATTGTGGATTAAAATGTATTTTTCAAGGTGCACAAATAAGCAGTTGTCAGGACAATAACTCTATGATCTCTTAATTGTCTGTTAATAATTCTTATATGGCTACATTTATCAAAATTTTATGTTGAATTCGGAATAATGATTAATCGTGAGATATGAAAGCCATTCTGATAATCATTATATCACCATTTTCTCTCATTTATTTGGGTGTTCTATCATAATTATATCAGTCTTTCAAATATTACTGGCTGATGATAGAAATCGTCCCAAGTACCCAGCAATCCATCATTTTTATCACCTATATCTTATATCCCATTTAGTCATCCTCTTGCAAATGGTGAGATAGGCTAACACTGTACGTGAAATCCGTGTGTAGAGCTTGAAGCGGTCAAAATAAGTAGATGGTATCTGGTTTGAAAAGAAGATACGACTTCAAAATGGGATTTTTCTTTGCGTACTAACTAGATACTCTGCGGCAACACTTCGAAGCTTTAATAATTTTTCATTAGCTGCTGTATTTTAACTATTTTCATATAGATTCAAATAATATTTGTGTAGGAAGTTTTCTATGCTAAAAAATGTCTTTTCGACTCTAATTTTTTCAAAACCAAAAAAAAAAATAAATGGTATATTTTATTTATTCAAACTGTTTGATTTAGGTTATATTACTCAACACTTTGAAATATTGTTCTGTATTTCGCAATATGTTTTGTGACTTTTTGCATGCAATATCGATTATTATTATTGTAAAGTATTTTTGCCTTCTTCACATTACTTGGAATATAATTTTGTGCCTTTCGAAACTAAACTAAAAAAATGTTTTATATTTATTTATAATTATGAGTGGATTGTTTTTAAACTTTTTATGATATTATTTTAAAAAGAATTGATCCATTTATAATTTTGTCATTTTATATTTCAGTAACTTGATTCTTTTAATTTAATCTGTTCTGTAAATTCTAAATTTCTTTAAAAAAATTCATAATTATAAAAAAAATGTAGGATTTAAGTTTGTATTCCTAATTTCTAAATATTATGATGAACATTGTAAACGCGAATGGTTATCTTATATAAATAATTTTTTGTATGCCTCTGAACTTTTTTAGAAGACAAAACCATCTAGAGTACCTCTTACCTAATGTTATGGCACGTAAAAAGAAAGAGAAAAAGTTCGGATGTAATAATGTTAGAATAGAAAAATAAATACTTTCATTGTAAGGCATTGAGTATTAATTTCCTGCCTTCTGAAATAAAACCATATCCTTTTTTTAGTCTTTTTAGCTTCTATGAGTAGATATCTCCAAGTTTTGGTTTTCTTTGGAAGGAGCGAAGAACGCAGAGCCATAGAAAAGGGAGAAATTCATTTTTTTGCAATATTTTCGTTTTATTGTAAACTGTAATGGTTTCTAATTTAAATGTATTTATGCGTGTGGAGTTTTTCAAAAAAATTACTTTAAGAATTGCAATTATTTCAAAAAGAAACATCGATTTTTTCCTGTTTTTTCTTTTATATATATATATATATATTATATATCATATTTTTATTTTATAATCAATTTAAATTTAGTAAGCATATTTTGACAAAAGTATTTTAGTCATAGATTAAGAGTGCCTCAAGCAGAATCAGCATTTTGAAAGTTATATATTAATATTGAGTTAATATTGTAAATGTTATTACAATTAATATTGTATTTTTATAATCATCATATATGTTACTAACCTTAATTCAGTTAAAACGACAAACTATAGACATTTAAATCCATTAATCTTCCAATAATGCACATATTTTCTGTAAAAGTCCAGTTTCATTTGTAAATGATCTTCTGAAAGTTTATTTAACTTCTTCCAGTGCAATTTAAGCCGTGTATTTGTATTAATTAGCATTTAAATCATATATTTAAATATATAGTTGCGTTAATTAAAACAAACGTTCATTTCAAAGTATGTTATGAAAAATGTTTTAATCTTGGATTTTTGTACTATACAGTTTTTTAAAAAATATTTGTCAGTGTATTTATATATTTCATTGTTTATTTAAAAAGAAAGAGTTTCATGTAATTGCACTTTTTCTGTAGAAATGTTATTTATAAGTTGTATTTCTCAATGTATTCTCGATTTTATATTATAGAGGATATATGAAACAACAGTGGTTCAAATAAATTAACTAAGCAATTTTTCAAAAATCAAGCATTAATTTCTTTTTTGTATATTTTGATTTTATTACATTTTACATTTTAGTAAATTGTTAATTCTGATTACGCTCATGCTTTTTTTTTACAATTTCCTCATTTCAGATTTGTAATTTACTATTTTTTCTGTTTAATTTGCCTTACTTTATTATGAATTTACTTTAGTAATATTACGACTTATGTTATATGTCGGCAAAAACAGTAGTTTTAATTTAATATTAATATTAATTACAATTTGACTCATGTTCTAAGTTGCCTGATTTTTGAAAAAAATAGACAGGTCTACACAATTAAAACAATTTACTAACTACATTACATTTGAAATGAATACAGACGCTTTTTTCCCCTTTATTCCTAATTATGATAATTTTTCTGTATAGAATTTCAATAACAAAAATATTTCCTTCTTTGAACCACGTTAAATAATTTACGTAGTTTTTAAAGAGGAGAATATGTGTAATTACCTCGTTAACAAACTTCTGCGAAAATTTAATTCGGAACTTCCCTAAAAACTAGAAATAAGTTCTGACTGTCTGAATCTGAAACTAATTTTTTTTTCGATTTAATAATTACTGAAATGAGATAAGACATGAATTTATGCTTTATTTCTTTAATTTATTGTTGATTGGGAGAACCAATTATGAGAAAGGTATGTTATTTTTTGTTAAACTTAGAGGCAGAATTGGATTTATTAACTTTATATTCGAAATGAAATGTAATTAACTTTCTCAAACAAATTAGTTAATTAGAACATACAAATAAACTATTTCTTTTCAATTAGGCTTATTTTTTATTTTATTTCATGAAATAAGTTATAAATAAATTTTTTTAAAACTGTGAATATATTTCGCTGCGCTTGAAATATTGTAATTCTATAAACTTTTTCGAATATATTGACATTAATTACCCTTAACATTCTATGAATAGTTTAGTTTTGTGTGAGCCATCGTTTTTTATGGTAAACAAAAATGTTACAAATACTACTTTTATTTTCAAAATGAACTAGTGAAAAGAATTTTAGATATATTAGCTAATGAAAACAACAATCGTATGAACAGTGTCCAATTTTTCACCATTTAAACCGTTCAGGGACGCCTTATTTCATACCTTAATCAAACATCCTGAGCAGACATTCTCAATAAAGTACTATTTTACATAATATAAAAAAATACGTGAATATGTGTTATACGTCTATATGAGTGATTTGTATATGTATCATTTAACATGTACGATATTTAAAAATCAGTTTAATTGAAAATAAATTATTTTGGAATGAAAAGATAATATTTTTTCATTAAATACAAGGTAAGCACAAATGATGGACCCTATTTTTTTTTACAAAATCATATTTTCAAAACTAATGTATGCGTACAATAAAGTACATGAATGTAAATAAAATAAACCAAGTTTTTTCTATATAAATGATTACCAGCACATCCAAGATCACTGTGATCGAAATCCAAATATCTCGACAAAGATAGAAAAGAGATTTTCGTATTAGATATGCATGGGTTTTTTCAGTTATTTCGATGGAAAAAAAAGAAATAGCTACGGAAAATAAACATCAACCAGCAAGGATGGTATCATTAATTTAAGGAAACAGGTTGCTTGTGTAAAAAGAAAAGCGTCTTGGAATAAGTAGTTGAGAGGGTGAGACACAGTTTTGTTCGAAGTCCACATCAGTGTAAGAGAGTTGCGCCTGTAAACTTGGAATGCCCCAGAAAATGGTATGGAAAATTTTCCGAAAAGTATTAAATATCAAACCGCATCATTTGAAATTTACGCAACAAATAACAGAGGACGACAAGCAAACATTTTGCAGCATTTCGAACCATTGGTAGAGTGATGTTCAAAATGAATGGAGCAAACTGGATTTCAGATTGGACGTATGCCGTGTAACAAGAGGGTCACACATCGAACATCAAAATCTGAAATAAAAACTTATACATACCATCTACACTATTTGAAAAAAGTCTTCAGAGATTAGTGCTAAAAATTGAAAAATAAGTTTAGTAGAAAACTTAATTATAAATATTATTGTACTTTTAATTTTCATTCTATATTTATATTCTCTCTACTATATAGGTTTATATTCATTGTTAATCAAAACAGTTCTTTTATTTTATATAAGTTGCCCAGAAAGATTCATGTATTTCATATTTGTGTTTTCTCTATGATGTATTAATACTTAATATTTTTGATATGTAACTGAATACTTAATATTTTAATATGTAACTGAATACTTAATATTTTTAGAATTTTACTGAATATATCACGTTTATGAGAAAATAACCTGGTATTTAAAAAAATTGCATAATTTTAAAAACAATCAAATATTTACTTTATTTTACAAATGTCACTCACTACAAATAGCACCAATGTCATAATACACTTGCTGTGAAAATTTTTCAATAACACAACCAAAACCATTTAGTGCACAGCACACGTCCAAAAGCAATCGAATATAGTTATACTCATTAGGAGAGTATAAGATTCATATAACTTTTTTTAGAAATAGCGAAATATTTAAAATTTAGTTTTAACAAATTACACTACTGGCCACCGTAAATGCAACACCAAGAAAGAAATGAGATAGCACAACAAAATTTACTTTGTAGATAACATGTTGATCAAGTATCAAATGATTAAATTTATAGACTTCTGTGAAGTGTGGTTCCTGCCAGAATCAGTAGCCAGAGTAGCCGCCAATGTTGGAGATCACCGCTGCCACGCGCCTCGGCATTGATTCAAAGAGACTTGGATGTGTTCTTGGGGTACAGAAGACAAGAAGCTTCCACACGTTGCCAAAGTTGATCTGGTGTGGCAGCTGGGGGTGTAATCTGAGTCAATCGCTGAGCAACCATGGACCACATGTTTTCTATCGGCGAAAGATCCGGAGAGCGAGCCGGCCAGGAAAGCAATTCAATCTGGTGATTGACGAAGAACTTTGGACAATGCGTGCCACGTGGGGTCACGCATTATTCTGTTGAAATATGGCTGTAGCAAGCCCTGAAGGTAAGGATGGACAACTGGCTCCAACATCTCGAGATGTAGCGCTGGCTGTTTAAAGTACCGGCAATGCGTACTAGAGGAGTGCGAGAGTGATATCAAATACACCCCATACCATAATACCCGGTGCAGGACCAGTGTGGCGGTGCATAACGCAGCTATTCAGCATCCTCTCTCCACGGTGTCTTCAGACTCGAATCCGACCATCGTGGTGTTGCAGACAGATGCGTGACTCGTCAGTAAAGACAACTTCATTCCATTCTGCCACCCACATCCTTCTTTCATCGCACCATTGGCGGCGGAGACGTCTGTGGTTCTGCGTCAAGGGTAGACCAAGCAATAGACGTCTTGCGGACAGACCACTCTGCTGTAAACGGCGTCGAATGGTACGCGCAGACACTGAATGATGCGTTACAGACTCAATGTGCTGTGCTATGGTTCGTGATGTGACTGAGTGATCCGTCACTGCCATGCGCACAATTTGCCTGTCCTCACGTGAAGTGGTGCACTGAGGGGATGCGATCGACCATGTCGGTCCGTCGTACCCTCCTGCATCCAACGGTCACATATCCGCTTTACAGTTGTTTGGTTTCGTCCAACACGACTACCGATTTCCCTGAAAGATAATCCAAAATCTCGGTAGGCCACTATCCTTCCTCTGTCGAACTCGGATACTTGATCAAAAGCTGATTGCTGTTTTCTACGAGACATAACTGATCGTTTTTTGAAAAAAACCACAAGAAAAACACAATTGCCGAACTTGAAATCATCGAAATCTCCAAGCCTTAAATAGCGTTTTGAGGTGGAACCACAGGCGTGCGTGATGTGTGTCTGCCCTGAAATTCTAATCATTTGCATATCTCACCTCCGCTAATGCATGTTGTAAATTTCATGTTATTTGCGTGCTTCCTTCAGGGTGTTGCATTTACGGTGGCCAGCAGTGTATTTAAGAGAACGTAATTGGGAAATTTCTCTAGGAAAATTAGAATTGCATTCTTTATTTTTCCATATTTATCTAAAAGTTATAAATCATAAAGCCTTTGCCCCTAAAGTTCTAAAATCAATGATTAATTTAAGAATAATTTAATCTATGAACACTACATGAGATTGTGAAGAAATAAAAATACGAAAACAGGATTTCCAAAGGAAGAGTTTCACACAAAACAATAATTTGTATTATTTCATAAAACAATTTATGTATTTGTGTTCATGGAACTGTAAGATAGCTGTCTGAAAAGTAACCGACTTTAGGCTGGAAAAAATACATGACTTACTTAACTGGGTTGGGATTAAAATCAATCAAAGTGTTTCAACAGGATTCTAGTGCCTCCACACACTTAACTTACAGATCATTCCATTCCAGAGAAAACTCTCGGAAGGCTTCATTTGAAAAATGGTATTTCTATTTATTTGGCAAATTTCCGTCTTCAGGTTTTGTATCATCACTTCTCACTCTAAAAATAGGACATCACTTTGATGGTCTCTTTAATTTTTATTTTAATTTCACAAGAAACATATCTTGAGAGTAAGCATGATAGGGAATGACAGAAATTTACTTTTCGCCAAGAAGATGGAGTTTTTCTTTTATCTCATCATCAGCTTGGACACAAATTTTGAAGTCATTCTGCGCATGTTCAAATCATCATGCAAAATTGCATGCACAATCTCTTCCCAGCCTCTTCTAAAATTTCTAAGCTGTCAAAGAACGATTTCTTTTGACAAAATTTTTTCATTCTCTCAACAACAGTTACATTTCGAATGGTTTGTGGCTTTTCAGAATACTGGTCACTCCAATGATAAGCGGTCATTTTTTTTGTTTCAACGAACCACTTCTTCATACATGTTACTTCGTAGTATCTTCTCCAAACATTTGCTGAATGATACAAATAGTCCAGCTTTAAGAATCATAAAATTTATGATGAAGTTTGATGCATAATATTTTCTGAACTCATTCACTAATTTTGAGATTAACAAAAAATGCTAAGAACACTTATAGCTGCACCTCACTCGATGACCAGCAGTTAGCGACAGAAAAGCACGTGTATTAATTTGTCTTCTTGTACTTTGTAAAGCAGTCTCACAACATCCCTAATATGGGCAAGAAAATTCATGGCCGATACATTTTAGATAATCCTCGTATGTCTTTTTAGATCTTTTAAATACTTATTATGAAATTATTGAAAAAAATGTTTCCATTTTATTAACGAATTAAATTTTATTTGAATATTATTAACGTATTTCAGAGTATTATTTATTGAAAATAAATTCGTTTTCTAAAAAATGACTTTTTTCTTCATTTTAAAATATATTTGGAATGCTTAAAATTATAAAAATACCCTTGCTTCCAATAAGCGATATAAAAATTAGTTTTCCCCATTTAAATATAAAAAAGAGAGATATCAGGACGGTATGTAAATTTTATTTCACAATATATCACGGAAGTTATTCTTAGTACAAATTTCCGTATAAATAAACTTTGAAATGGCCTGAAGCTTTTATCGAACTTCTGTTAATGGAAGTTTGATAGAATGCACTGAAAACGAAATCTAATGCTTCAAAAAGTTTTTTCACTTGAACTTTAATATTTTTTTAAAGCAAGTTTACCCATCTATTCCTTTAACCCAAATTTCTAAATCTGTTTTAACGTTTCTGTTCTAAGAAATGTTAAATGATTATGTGCTTTCTTTTTTGCTTCAAAAAGGAAGGAATTTTTATTTTCATTCAGTCCACTGATCCTATTGATATGAAAAAGATATAAAATAGTTTGTTGAAGAAAAGTGAAAAAAAACCTTTCTTAAATATGCTGTATCAATATCTATATATTTCTTAAAGTCACAAAATATGCATTTTTATGATAATTTAAAGTGTTCTGAATTTTATGAAGAAGAAATATTGAGTTATAAAATAATTGACTTTTTTAAGTACAAAAATATGAAGACGTTTGTTCTGCATGTATATATTTTACTTATTATTTACTTCACTTTTATCAGATATTTTTCATCATAGGAAATGTAAATGCCTGTTTAACTATTTGGGGGGGAGGGAGTATTCAAAATTTATATATTGGTCAATTTTGTTTATATTGAAACGGCAGCTGATCAAAAAGCTCTTTGTAAATATAATATCAATTTATATATATATAGATGTTAGTTGGGTCTTATGGAATACCTTTTATATTTCTAACAGTAATTTTACTGGTTTTTGAAAAAAAAATCTCCAAAGCAAAATTATTACGGAAGTATACTATAAACGATTACTAAGAATTATCACTTGTAAAAAAAATATTTATTTTGTTACACAAAAGAATTTATTTTTAAAAAAGATGATAAATGGAGGGTATTTTAGAATAGCCCGGTAATATAGAATAGGTGGCTTAAGCCATTGGAAAACTAAGACCTTATAAAACAGTTATTTTTAAATATAAAAAGCCATATTCTTAAGAATTCGGAAAAGTCTCATTTTTGTTTCTCTGGTTCTTTCTTTATTTTTTAGTTCATCCCGTAACACTTTTTTTTTACATGGGGAATGCGTTGTTGTAAAAGAAGATCTAGCTTTCCTGCCTCTATAGTTGATTTCTGCTATTTTGTAGGTGGGGATGATATCTCTACGGGAATGACAAAACATGTTGACTTTGACGTATCACGGATAACCCTATCAGGGTTCTTGGACGAACAGGGCTGAAGCAACTCAAAGCTTGTAGACGAATATGGCACATGATTATTCGGTGGCCTCATGTCCTGAAACTTAGGAGCATTGAGTGTAGAACAGCGTTTCTCAAACTGTGGGGCGAGCCCCCCAAGGGGGGCATGATAACTGTACGAGGGGGGCGCAAACACATTGAAAAGTCAAAAACAAAAGATTATTTAAAAATTATTAATTTACTGAATGCATGGAATTTTTTTTTGAATGTATGAGACACTATCGAGAACAATATTATAAAATGCCATTTATAAAAACAAAATGGTCGACGGATTTTTAATTTTAAATTAGCGCAAAAATTGCAAAAAATAATTTGGGTTTAAATTTTACTAAAAAATTTGCTGCTGTTACATTGATTTCTCAAAAAAAAAAAAAAAATGTAAGAGTTAAATTTATTTGTAATAATTATTGCATCAGGTTGTTAAATGTGATGAAGTGAAATACATGCTTATCGAGACAGAATTATTTTTATCAGGAGGAAAAGAAAGGTAAATTATTTTATTATTAATTGTTTAATAACTGAACAATCTATCTTCTCTCCTCGAATTTGGCTATTTTTAATTATCAAGATTACGTACTGAAAAAATAGGAACGGATCACGGTAAAAGTTTTCAGAAGAAATTTATCAGTTTTATATGTCTAATAAGGATAACAGTTGCATTAAAAAAGTCAATAAAATAAAATTGGACGTAACTTCTCAAAATTCCTTAAGTTATAGTTAAATTTTTTAAACATATAAAATTTAATGGCGAAGGTAAACATAATTGTATTTGTGGTATTTTTTTTATATAGGATGAAATAATATATTTTAACTTCAATGCAATTTCGAATTTTTTACATTTTTAAAAATATTATTTAATTTGTAAAAATTTTTTCCCTAATGAGCTGCTGATTGGTGTTTTATCATTTCAGAACTAGTACATTCCCTGGAAGCTGGTATCTCTTTTTCATGTGGCACCATATAGGACAATACCAATGGCCGCAGGTAATTTTGAAGCCCAGTTTCCTCCCCAGAGGGAGGCACCTGAGCTCAGGCAATGCGAAATATAACTTAGGTTTTTAATTTTACCGAAAGCCTTCAAGTCAAATAGCTTTCAAAGGGTCTTTTACTTGCTGCACATTGTCATGCGACATGGCCGTTGTCGATTTTCTGCATCAAAAAAATCTACCGACTTGGGCCGGGGTCAAACCAGCAACCTTAGCGTACAAGTCCAGCGACAAACCAACTACGACATCCAGCCGGCTATTAAACATTAAATAACAGTAAACATTAAATGATACAAATGCTAATTTATTTTTCTTACAGTATAATTTCTGAAAGAAATATTTAAATAGCATAATTTCTCTTCTGTTATTATTTATCACTTTTCTCTCTTTTTTTTATATGAATACATCCGGAAACTGTGGCTGAACTATATTTAATTTCTCATTTTAGTCCCGAAAGAAATGTTATTAATCAAAATGAAAAAAAGCTCTATTGTTGAGTTTTTTTTTTTTAAATTTTCATTTGAAACATGTAAGAAAAAACTTTACTGCAAAACCAACGAGAAAAAAACTTCGCAATTTATCTAAGAAAATCAATTAAAACAATGAAAAAGGTATTGTAATTCATACTAAATTGAAAATTTTGTGATAATGAAATGAATTTCAACATTTTTGGGAATTCTAGAAACAAAATTTACTTTCATCGTAAATTAACCTGGCTTGTTATTTTTGTTTGCATGAGATTTTGTTATTAGAAAAGAGAAATTGTTTTTTGGTTTTTTTAATCTTTATATTAAATATCGGGATTCCTTTTATTGAAAAAGTCTTTTCTAAAACCAAACAATAATGTTAAATTTTTTTATTCTTTAAAAAGATGAAAAATAATATTTTGATTAGAAAAAAGAGGGAAACAACTCCACAAATGATGATGAATTTCTTCTATTGAGCCTAAAACCTTTTTTTCAACCCATCGGTGAAATTACATTGTATAATTGGGTACAAATCTTAATATAAATGTGGTTCTGAGAAAAACATATCACAGTAGAATTAATAAAAAATTGCATTTCATTTTTATCCGGCTGTATTTTTTGCATTCTTATAATAAAACAAAAATAATCTATTCGAAAAAATTAATATCTATATCCTTTTATTTTCCAGTGATACACTATTTTCTTAGCAATAATATTTGTGCGTTTCCCCCTGAAAAAATGTAACAAATTTTTTTCTTTTGACGCTGGTTTCCTTTGGGTTTTTTGCTCTTGTTTTCGTTAAATTAGGTAGAAAAAAATGTAATAAATACATGGACCTATATTGTGATAAAAAACATCGTTTATATGATTCTCTGCTTCCATGGAATAGTAAAAATAATTTTCTAAAATTCATTTCGAATTCTTATTTTTGTACTGAAGTATTGAATCCATTTAATAATAAGCACTTACATTTTTGAAAGTTTTCTGTGTTGTATCAAAATCATGTAACTTTATTTTTCGTATGTTACATTAAAATACTTTACATGAAGTTAAGCTATAGAAAAATTATGACATAAAAATTTGATCGTACCGATTCTTTAAAAATACCTTTCATAATAATTGAAATATTCTTAAATTTGTTGAAGTTTGTTGAAATTAAGTATTCTAGTAATTCTCTTAACTTTAAGCTAGGTAGCAGGGCTTATTTTTAAGCTCGAATAATGAGATAGCTGGTTAGGCCGAATTGTACAAAATTCAATAAACATCGCATAACACGTGAAAGTAAAATATAATTAGTTCTAGTAAACATATATTTTCTATACTACAATATTTTTTCTAAGGTAAAAGATTGAAAATTGGAAACGTATTCTTTTACTAAAATAATTACACAAATTGAATACTCCTTTATTCTACTCCAAATAATTATACTTCCGTTCCCAGGAATTCTATAAAATAAATAGCATTTGTAAGTTACTATGTCTTTGTTCTTACTGTCACTTTTAAACTGTCCTCGGACGCGCATTATTGATATCATTATGAACATACCACTAAATGACTGTATAGCAGTGCTTCTCTAGCTTACAGCATTGGCGCCCCAATTTTCAATCATAATTTTTCTCACGCCTCCTCCTCCCCTTACGATAACAATATATTGAATGTAATTATAATGTACTTTGATTTTAAAATTGCAATATGACTTTAATTGTAAACTTTACGAATTATCAGCATAAGTATTAAATTTCGTATACAGATATGTTAATTTTAATTAATAGATATTTAATGTAAGTTACTTTTAAGTAAAAGATGAGTTGTTACTTTTCCTTTCTAATTTTTTAATTTGGAACGCATTGCAAAATAATTTTTAAATCAATTAAATATTTATTTCTTCAATCATCCATTCCTAAAAGTTCAAATGTCCTTAGAAAAATAGTCTAGTCTCTGCTGTTTTCTACATCACATCACATACATCACATTTGATATCATCAAAGCATTTCGTCTACTATTAAAACTACTAATGTCCTACCTTTGTGGAACCAGATTTTCTGTGGTGGCAGCTTTGAAGTCAAAATATAGATCTCAAGTTTGTTCAGTAAAAGAGAGTACATTTCTAATACTAAAACTGCCTTTGAAAAACTTGGCTTAGGAGAGGGCAGCTCAGGTGTCGTCCTCGTCACTTGACCATGTTTCAAAATTACGAGGTCCTTCGCCAAAAGCCCTCGTGTGAAGTTAATATTCACTCACTCACTTGAAAAGTTTGGCTGTTCAAGAGAAGCCCATGGGAGTCATTAATAATTATTATTGTTCTTAATTTAGTATTGATAAATTACTTATCAAATACATTCTGCGGTACGGATACATTTATAAGTATTTTGTATCAGTGTAAATGCGTATTTTATTTTTATTAAGTCAAAATATATATTTTGTTCTGCTTTCTTCAAATAAGTAAATAATTTGTAAAAATATATCTTTATTTTCGACTTTTCGATATGCTTGCGGCCCCCACGTACATTTATCCATCCCGCCTAAGGGGGAAGCGCCTCACAGTTTGCGAATCACTCCCTTATATAGAAATTGATGCCTTTGAATAGGATCAAACAGTTGAGATGCATGAAGAAAATAGTCATATCAAACAAAATATCAAAGATCTGAAACAACGAAGCCGAAAAGAAAAATCTGACAAAAAGTACTGCAAGATAAAAAAAATAGCATTTTAAGCCATTCCTTACGAAATTACATAGGAGATAAGAAAAATTTCACTAGTAAAACAATTTACGTTTTATTGTTCAATTTCTTATTATTAAAATATTTTGAATAATTGAAATGGTAATAATTTCATTCTTTATGTGTATAATTTGCTTTTATTTAATTTTAGCGGAAAAAAATTGTATTCATGGTGCTTTGATCATAATAATTGTCCTTCAAAAGTACTTGAGTATACATATTCAAAGAAAGAAATATACTTACATGTTTTTAGATTAACTTTAAATTTTCTCTTACCTCCCACTTATCAAATTAGAATAACTGAATAGAAAAAAATAATAATGAGGCTCACAGAAAACAACAGCATCTATAGAGTAGAATGTTCATTGTATAAATGGACAGATTCCCTAACAATAAATAGGAATTTAAATTCGTGCATTTGTATTTGTTGTTACACCATATTAATAATGATTTTCTCCGCTTAGCAATCTATTAGCCGAAGGCCGCTTGCTACAACATATCGCCGAAGGTATCTTTTTAAAATGAGTGCCAGGGATTGCAATACCGGATCAAAAGTTCAATACCGGTATTCGGTATTTTTTAGAACTTAATACCGGGATACCGGTTTTAATACCAATATTAAATATTCTAGAAAAAGAAAGAAAACATAGACCTTTCTTTGTTTTATATTTACCAATTTTATTAGAGAGGGTAAAAATCACAAAAAATAATTTGTAACTTATAAGTTATAGCAGTATATAAAGAATTACAAAAAAGTAAAAAAAAAAAAACATCTTATTTATTTAAATCACAAAAAAAAGAAAAACCCTGTAAATAACTCTATTTAGTCTGTGAGACTATTACAAATTTTTGGAATCTGATCTTAAAAAAACATTACACTTCAATTGCACTATCATTAAGCCTGGAACATAAATTTGTGCAATAATTTCATCCTAATTATCTTTTTTTTCTTCAAAATAATCTAAAATCCCTGATGGCGTGATCTTAAAAATTGTACTTAAATTTGTATTTTTCTTTAACAAATTTGTATCACGTTTCGTTTTCAAATGTGTATGGAGTCTGCTTGTACTTCCTCCATTCACTTGAATAACTCTTGAATAATATTTTTTACATTGAGCCACCATATTCTTTCCATCATGTAAATAATGAAACCAAACCGAAGTATTATCACCTGACTTTTTTTATGTTCTTTAATGTTATTCTTTTTCATTATTACGGGTTATTATTTATGAGTATATATATAATGAATTTGGAAAATATATTTTGAGCCCTAAAGTATGATATGCAGATACAATGTGAATAATAAGCTCACCAATTTAAAAAATACCGAAATATTTCTTTCTTTCTTCACAAGTACAACCTTGGTTTCTCAGATACAAATATGAGTCTACGAATCCTGCTCAATTGTAGTATCACTCAGAGCTGTAATAGGACAGTTTTGTGGCCTTGGATGATTCAGATATTTTTTAACTTCTCTTGATTTTACGATGCAACTTTGTATTCACAGTCTAATTAATTTCGCTCTTTAGGGAGACATTGTAGTAACAGGTGTTGATGGATAAAGGAAGGCAGATGAACTTGGATATTTTATTCATCTTTCAACTAGAACTTAGTTTGGAGTAGTGTCAGAGAAATAATTTGTCTATATTTTTAAGTTCAGATTAATAGTCTTTTATCCTGTTGTATCTGGCAATGAAGAAATCAGATGATGGATTTTATGAGTTGCCTTAGAACTGTAGAACCAGCTAGGAAAAATAAAAATAAGAACAGCGGAATGAGTGGAACAAAGAAGTTTAATACTTTCACTTTCGGAAATGGATGTAAAATTATTTCTTTTATAATATATTTTAATCATGGTGCAATAATTAACACTATAACATAAAAAGAAAAGCGTACACTATTTTGCTATGTTAGCGATCCCAGAACATATAGCGAAAACAATTTAAAAAATTTCTGGTAAATTCCGAAAAACCGGTATTTAAACTTGTGAATACAGCTATTACAAAATTGTACAAATGGCTCAAAATACCTATATTCGGTATCCCGGTATACCGGTATTGCAAACCCTAATAAATACATCTTTTTTATCATATAAGCTGCGTATAAACTGTTATATGTTCGAACTAGGTTTCTCTCTCTTACACAATCTGTCGTGTCCTAGTCCTATCTTGGACTGAGTTCACATCGCCCGGCGCGCCTCTAAGTGTAGGAGGAAACATATCATCACCAACAAAAGCCATAACAACAATTATTTATTGAGGACAGACAAAACACAAATAACAAACACAAGTTCAATTTATAAGTGGAAACCTCGGAGTGATTGCATAATACCTAGATTAATCCTAATACACAAATCCGATACTGAAATCTAACATTCAAATTTAATATTCCCGTCTAAGTAATCTCAACTATCAGAATTGACAAGAAGACGAACTCTTGCTAACTTCAGGTCGGTATTAAATCTAATTACTTTGATTCCTTTAATGATTAATCTAGTACTTTACTTTAAATATATCAAATACTATCAAATACGTGCTAAGCTCATTAAAGTGATCCGTAGACGATACTTACATGTAGTTTGGCAATTCCTTCTCTCTCTCACTCTATTTAACATTTACGAAATCTAGACTTTATATAGTCGAACTAATTAGCATATAACTATCTCGTGTTTTTCCCGAAGAGGCTGTGAAATAGAATAAATGCTGGCTCCAAAGTTACCCAAGAGGATTAGTTAGGAAATTAACGCGGATAGCCCTGTCACAGCTCTCTATCTCTTTCTTTCTCTCTCTCTCTCTCTTTACATATATATATATATATAACTAGCCATGCGACACATCCCCTTCATCGCGTATTTCATCATGATTGTAAGACTATGCATTCTTTTAGATTATTGTTATTTAAGTCTCAGCATTAAGTTTTCGATTGTATTTGAAAAATATTCTTATAGCCCTTGCCTCTTGACTTGAAAAGGGCAGAGTTTGAATTTCTAAAACAGAAGTATTTTTTATACATTTCTGTAGACACCCTTAGGAGTCGATTTCCTCAAGTCAATTTTTTTAGTGGATTTCTACCCAACAAAAGAAACATGCTTGCCAAATTCTAAGTCTTTTGGTCTAATTGTTCAAAAATGAGTATTTTTTTTATCTAGAAGTTCCCTGTAACCTTCTTAAAATATTCTTGTAATTTGATTTTTGAAAAACTCATTCTTAGCGGATCTCTAGTTATCAAAAGAAATATACCAGAAAAATTTCAAGTCTGTAAGTCTAATAATCTCGGAGATCTCATCAAGAACGTGTGAGTCGCTTTACTTCCTTTTCAGAATAAAAGAAGTACTAAATAACATTGTGAATATATGCTTATAATGCATAAACAAATATATAAGTCCATTAAAAAATTAAATAAGTTAAAATTATCATAACTTCTATTTCTATATAAATGCGCAAATAAAAATTCATGTATCAATAAAAATCACATTTATTCATAATAAAAAGGAAACTTTAACTTCTTAGAACCAAAATGTTAGGAAACAGGAAACATTAAGAAACTTTGGCTGTCATCAAATACACCAATTTCTTTTTTATTAGGAAAAAAAAAGAATATGATTAAGTTTTCCTCAGAGCCATAGCCTAATGCCACCATAAAAATATTTATGATGTTTTCACTTGATCATAAAATTTTTTTTCTCCAATCATTGATATAGTTTATAAACTATATTAATTTATATAAGCGCAGAAATTATCAAAAATTATAATGTGAGAATTACGAACATAGTAATATCTCAGATTTCACATCAGATACGAAATATTTAAAAGAAAATATCATGGATACGAATAATAATTGGTCAGTATTATAAGATCGAAATTCCAAAAATTAATTTTTTTATGTAGTCTCTATATAAATATGGTGAAAATACGAGATCCAACAAATATAATGTACATTGTTGTTGTTTCTCCTCCCAGGTTATGTATATAGCTTAGCTGCACCACCAAAAATCAACAAAAAGTCCAAAAACAATATAGGATTCCTAAAACCTCGCCAATAGTAAAACTGAAGCAATTGAGAATATTATTGAGGGGGGGGGATTCCTGGTCAGCCTTGCACCAATGAAACTCTGAAAGACTTTCTGACCCTAATGAAAAGTAAGAGATTTGATGTGGTTACTAAAAAAAACGTGATAGAGCAGTCTGCTGATTCCTAGGAATGTTGAGCGGGTGACACCAACGAGGCATTTTCCCAAGATACCAAGGGTGGGTAAGCTGTATTCTCCAATGTGCGTTTAATTATATCCTTTTAATGAAGGAGAATTCGGCAAAAGTTAAACAAGCGTTACCCTGCAAGGCGTCAGCAGTGGCAGACTTGGCCAAACTATCGGCTATCTCGTTACCATTTGGAGTGGGCCCATTGGAAATATATAGATTGAATAGAAGAGGGTCGAACCCCAAGATCCAAAATATTTAGACATGTCATATCCCCCAGAGTTGTCCAATGAGAAAAGCGTTGTAGAGAAGCATGATCGTCAGTTAAAACCAAATGGTCCTGCAGACAAGTTTAGAAGTCGTGTCAATGAATTGCAATCCCTTATATATTGCAATAAGTTCAGACCTAAAAACAGAACAACACAGTTATTATTTTTAATCTTAATGGCAAATGTGTACCCTCTGGTGTCTCAATATGCACTCCAATTTCAGAAATACCACCGTCACCCACACTTCTATCAGTATAGATATTTTAATGCCGAATGAGGGAGGCCACCCCCACCCCCCACACATAGGAAATAATCACATAGGAAAGCATGGACGGAAATATCACCAGGAGTGATTAATAGAGATAAACACACACACACACACACACACACACACACACACACACACACACACACCACACACACACACACACACACACACACACACACACACACACACACACACACACACACACACACACACACACACACACACACACACACACACACACACACACACACACACACACACACACATGAATTGTCTCCACAGCCATCTGTCTCGAAACTTCTGGTATATCTGACCTTTTACGCACCCTGATCAATACCCCAGTCTGGCAAGGTATTTGATCTGAGTCGAACTTAAAGTGGGAAAAAAAGTTTTATGGAGTGAGGATCAGTATTACCAGAAAGTAGGCTCATATCAACTGCCAAAGGAAAGTGCTATGTTTCTTTAATCATTTGTTATTGAACCAACAATGGAGAACGGCAGAAGTTCTGGGCTGGTCATGGTACTTAGATAACTTATTGTAATATTTTACCAGGTTATAACTTCTTCTCATAGAAAGAGGTGGTGTAAATCCCTCTAATTCAAAAAATATTATTAGGGCATCTATTACGAAGGCCATTAATTATTCTTGCGGAGCTTAGTTGCTATCGTTCAAGTTTATTTAAGTTAGCTTCATAGAGGCACAAAAATAAGCTGGAAAGCCATATTCCCAAATTGGCCTGACCAGTGAGATGTCGTTTGTTCTCAGGGTATTAGCATCCGCCCCCCAGTTATGCCCGGAAATATATTTGAGAATTTTAAGTCTTTTTTTAGCATGTATGCTTGAGCCTCTATATGTCTGTTACTCAAAATTTCCTGATCCAGAATTTCATCCGGGTATTTAGCATTTTTTATTTTATTTAATAGACTATCATTCATAAAAACAGTTGGTTGATAATTATAGAAATGTATGTTGATAGTGAAAAAGGTAACCTTTGACACACTTTTTGCTCTTCAGCTAAGGTGCAGACATCAGAAAGTACAGAATTAAGGTTAGTTTCTATTTTTTATGTCAAAATCAGAATACCAAAGGATGATATTATTGACAAAAATACCCATACTACTGTACTTATTGATTACCTTCTCAAGACCAGAAACATATAATGAGAACAGTATGGAGCTTAGAACTGAACCCTGGGGAAAGCCTTGACTGAATTAAAAATGATCAGATAAATTATATATGTATTTCAACCTTATATATCTATTCTGTAAAAATTCTGAGATTCAAGGTAGAATATTACCCCTAATACCGAAAACGTCATGAAGTTTAGTAATCAGTTTTTGTCTCCAGACTCTGTCAAAAGCCCTGGATATATCCAAAAGTACAGCAGCGGTGTGATTAGTTGGCTTTAAGTTTTGAGAATCCCTGACATTATAAAGCACAGTTAAGCAAAAACATCAGTTAATATTACAAAAAGGATATTTCCATTTTGCCATTCTTTATAGTATCTTTATTTTACTCTTAACATTCAAACAATAGTTACATTTGTACTTTTAAAAGCAAACATGGTAGGCAATTATATTCTAATAAATAATAAAAATTGATCTTTTATTGCAATATATATTTAATTTATTGCAAAGTATATTTCAAGGGGCTTACTTCAAGATAACAGCAATTTATATTCCTAGGAAGACTTAAATATATTTTACTACAGTTAATAAGATATGAGACTAATCAATTGACGAATCAATTCTTTTGGTTATTTGCTTAGTACAAAATACCCCGGTAATATCACCCATGGGAAGGAATTTATCCTTAATTGCTTCAGCATTTGACAAAATGATAAATAAAAACAAAACATGGAATGTTATAATAAACATAATTTTTTAATCTTTTTTTGTTGGCATTTTTATATAATCCAAAATAAATTTTTATGATTCCTGGTTTGAACAAATTTAGGCATCCTTGCGAAAAAAAAGTATTTTTTTGCTTTCATTGGTTTGATCATTATTATGATCAATTTTATAAAATAAGCTTTCTTTCTTTCTTTTCGAAGTTATTACAGATGTACAAGTTACTTAATATTAATTAAAAACTATTTCGGTACAAAATTAATTCGGTCTATTTAAGTTTACGAGTTAATATATAGTATAAGCTTTGCGTTAATTTCAGTAAAACTTCTGTAGCATCCAGTGTTTACATCTGCGTTAACATTACTGATATGTAATAGATCTTCATGGATAGTATAAATATTTATTGTACACATTAATGTATATTTCAGACAGAAGTTAAAACATTCTGTTTCTTATATAAGCCTTTTTATGATTTCCCAAAATCATAAATTAGAATATATTTGAACTGTTTTTATCATTAATAAATAGTGTGTGATGTTCAATGAAAATTACATGATACATACTAAATTCTATACTAGAAAAACACTTAATACCTATTTATGTAACAATTCACATCTCGTGTTTCACTTCTAGTATTTACTCACAATATCATGGACTCACATTTAAACGCGACACCTACTCTCCCTCTCTGTCTGTACGAGCCAAACCCAATTTTCACAGCAAGTTGTTGTTTTACCACCAATCGAGCCATAAATCACTGAAACTTAACGGCCAACTAGGAGTAGAATAATAGGATGTTATTGGACTCTCTTTCCCTCTTAACTTTAATTACTTGTTACATTTAATCAGAATAATTAATTTCTGAGTGATAAATTACAAGCAAACAGTAGAAGCGTAGCATGCAAACCACCGATTTGTTCTCCCTCTTATTAGAAAGCCTCAATTGACGTTAAAATTAGTTCGCAAATATAGATGTTTGTTTATATTTGATGTACATTTCAGTCAATTCATGTTATGTTTATGTAACTCAACAATAGTTCTCAATTTTTCGCGGTTGCAGTTTCATTTCAGAAACGATTATGAGATTGATATTAATACTTAATTTGTATAGGTATTCTTCGCTATGTGGATAATTTCCTGTCTTAAAACGTGTTTATCACGATACATCTGAATAAGTGGCATTGTGTCAAAAAAAGGGCATTTTCCTTTGCTGTAAAACTGTTGGAAAAACTTGATTTTTGCACAATATGTTAAGTAACTCGTAACAGTAACAGCTGTGTACTTATATATTATATCTTGTTAAAACTTATCTGTAAAATAGATATTCTAGTAGCACAAATTAAAAAGGATGCTAAATGTGTTTTTTTTCTTTTACTGAGGGACATGTTTCATTGTTCGTTTACAGGATATAAGTTCACTTCGCTTACAGAATTTAAGTCCACTTGGTTTTTGGCTTTTAGTTACATTAATAGGTACCTGTAAGAAACCATACTTTTAAGAGGTTAAAAGATACCACTTGCTACGAAATCTGTATACATCTAAATATGTTACGTTCTGCAGTTAATGGTGCTGTCTTTCGCTTGCCAACTGTTATTTGGGAAATGGAAGATACATCCAACTATAGCACTATAGAATTATGATGTTTGCATGCAACACATTTTATCGACAGGAATTTGAAATATCTTTTTCTTCCAAAAAAATTTTTTTTTATGATGAAAACTATTTTTACGAATCTTTTTGAAACATACCCCTTTTTTATGTATATACAAACTGTCTTAGTGCTAGGTATTCCAGAAATTTTCGAAGATCCGGACGTGTCTCGGACTTCCCCAGAAGCTACCGCGAGGCGGACAACTAGGTCCTCGACGCTGTAAGGGATATCGATGCATGTCGTTTTCAGGCTGCGCTGTACTTAGTTCATACGGGATATCGATGCATGTCGTTTTCAGCTGCGCTGTACTTAGTTCGCATACCTAAGCGAATTTTTCTGAAGTTCGCAAAAGTTACTGAACCAGTAGTAAAATTTCCTCAATGTCGAAGTCTGTACCATTCATTTACGTTTCAGTACGGATATCCGGAAAGAACAGCTGTCAGTTAACCGTTAGTGATGGTGTCCAAAAAATTTATGGTTAGGAGTACTCCTCATCGAATATTGTAAAGCCTACAGGCGATGTGGGACTGAACCACTGCATTTCACCAGCTCTTACGCTAGATGCACATTCGCTGGCTCTGTGTTCGCATCATACTATCACTTCGTCATCGTGGGAAACGAAGGTTCTTGTAAGAACGTTTGGGAAACCTGCGCACGTGTAGCTCCATAATCTACTAATGGAAATTATTTGCGATCCAACATCTCTGTGCTATTCCTAGGCATCTAAGAGTACCCTGCCCTTCTAGGATTTGTAATCTGGTCCTGAGACTCCTTCTATATAATTTAGTTACATATATTCTTTTTTTATTTTATTCATTCTAGTAAAATTTTTGTACTTCATTCGTTTTAATGCAACAATACACTTAGACATTTAAAAAACTACGAGGACTTTTTTACGGATTATATAATTCATACCTCTATTTAATCCGAACAACTGTACAGTATTATATTTCCAGTGTTGCTAAATTTTCTTGCTTAAGTTTACTGGATATGTAAGAATCTTGCTTATTAAAGTTTCTCAACTACTTATAATTTACAATGTGACTTTGTTTTATGTAAAATGAGAATTTTTTTTTATCAAGTTTGAACTTTGTTTCTGAAGTTTTAAAATTTTATTTGAATACATCTTTACTTTATGTATAAATATTTTATTTAATTATGAATTTTTTAAATATAAGGGTAAAATGAAATGTTATTTGAGTTTCTTTTTGATTTAGATTAGTTTGTTTAACATGCTCACCCCCGTAGAGCTATTTTAAATAAGTAAAAAAAAATTTTAAAAAAACAGAGGCAGTTTTTTTGGAGAATTTTTGTTGAATTACTCGCTTTTTGGAGTTTTTATGAGTCCAATGGTAAGTGAAAATAATTATACCACCACATGGTACATTAAATTCGGTTTGAAAATTTAATGATTCTTACAACGTGAGATATAGAAGCTTGGAGAACCTCGTCGTCAGACAGAGGTTTGAGGTTAACATATTTGTTGGCGATATCTTATTAAGAGGTTAAGATTAGGCACTTTTCAATGCGAAACAGGCCATCCGTTCGAAGCAGTGAAATTCAAAACATTTCAAACAACCAATTCAAATCTGACTTAAATTCTTAACTGAGAGTTTTAAAGAGTTTTTCTAAATTAAAAAAAAAGTTTTCAATTTTTTTATAGCACCCTAGAAAATAATCTTTTATTTTCTGTTGGTCATGGTTGAAATAAATATGATTATAAACGAAAGTATCGAATAAAAAACTGAGTAAAGAGCCTGTTCTTTTTTAAACAATTATGTACAATTACAGTAACAATTTCATAAAATTTAAAGTCTAAGCAATGAAATTTTACAGATACCACACTTAATTTTGTTTTAAAAAATCTGTGGATAGAACCACATCTAGTGTAATATG
>BMAO01026703.1:0-30126 GCA_019973975.1 Trichonephila clavata
ACTACATTTAGTCATAACAAAATTAAAAGATGCTTACTGAGCACAGCTCGCGTATTAATTAAGATAAGTATTCGAATTGGCATGAATGTAGGTATTTGTTAGATGGAGGTAGTATGGTTTGTCTTATAACTAATGAGTGCGCCAATAAATTACAACTGAAAAGTGAAAAGATTAATACTTTGATCTCATGTTTAAATGATGCATCTATGATTGTTAACGGTTGCGTTAAAACGACAATTTCAAATAAAAATAATACATTCGTGAAGGATTTAAATATGTTAGTAGTTAAGAAAATCACAGATTTTATTCCAAGTAATACGTTTAATGCTATACTCTGTTTCACCTCAAGTTGGCAGCATTAGGAAGGGTACGATGACCGAATTACAGCCACTGCCGGGTTACTCTAGGAGAAGAGTGAGTGTGACTAAACGAATAAATATCACCATATTTGGCGAGTGGGGGAAAAAATTATTGTGAAAATTTTTTTCATTAAAATTGTAGGAGCTGGTTTTTTTTTCTTTCAGAAAATAGTATATGACACTTATTTAATGAAGATATTTAAGGGCTTACGTTTCAATATGTTTAGAAATATTGATGAATAAACTAGCAAAACTTTCCTCGAACAAAATCTCAATAGTTCTCAACATATTGATAGCAATGTTTTTTAAATGAAAAAATACCGTTAAATTGTAATTCATGCTTTCATTAACTTGATTTTTTAAGTGACTTAGGCCACTTTCAAAATAAACGGCTCATTTTCCTTTAATTTTTATTTATTACATCCGTTTATAAAATATAAATTTCTATCTTGTTTTTTAAGAATTAATCGCCTTTTCTGGGTTATTACTATTTGAAATCCGTTTGTAATAATTAGTCACATTACATGTATAAATGCCGTTTATGTATGTTAACTTAAGATATACAGAAGCACAAATTTCAGCATCATCATTTACTTCCTTCAGAACTTTCGTTAATGTAGGAATCTCATTTTTTCGAAAAAAACCATGAAATTTTCGCCAAATAGATTTTCGGATAGATTTTCCTCGCTTCGATGTTGTATACAGCGAGATTGATGACATTTCATCTCAGACATGTTTAAAATGTCAAAAAAAACAACAACAAGAACAAAGATAGTGGTACAAGTTATCAAAATAGTACGTATGAACAATAGCAAAGACGTAAAAGGAATGGCGTTGATTTGGCGGGAATGCTTAGGTAACTCCGCCAAGGATGTAATCTTGAAAACCGGTTTTTATCCAAGGGAAGTTTCATCAAATTGTTGTTTTTCAACTGTATTCATTCACAGGTATTAAGGAATAAATGCTTTTAAGATGTGATTAACTTAAAATATATCCTTAAAATCACAATTTCGATAATACACGATACTTTTAACAATTTTCTATGCATTTGCTTTTATTTAAATTCCAAAACAAGTTGGAACTATTTTTCAAGCGGATTGTTACATTTCCTACCCTTCCTAATGCTGCCAACTTAAGGTGAAACAGAGTATAGTGTTAATTTTTCAGATATAGTGGAGTTATAGCTGATGATCGTTTTAATATTCCAGATAAAATAGACATGTTGTTAGGTGCAGAAATATTTTTTTAACTATTGAGACCGGAAAAATTTAAGATAAAAAATTCAGATCTAATTTTACAAAATACGGTTTTTGGTTACGTTGTAAGTGGTAATGTAGATTCATTTAATGAAACTAAAGTTCATTGCGGTTTAGTTAGGGATGAGGATTTAAATAAAACGCTGCAAAAATTTTGGGAAGTAGAAAATGTGGAGATAGTGCGAACAAAAAGTAATGAGGCTAGTTTATGTGAGGAACACTTTAGGAAAACACATTCTAGACACGAGGAGGGACGGTATATAGTTAAAATGCCCCTTAAGGGTGATCCAAATTGTTTAGGGAATTCCAGGGGCATTGCTCTCAAACGATTAAATGCATTGTGGCTTAGATCGGAAAGGGATCCACAATATCTAAAATTGTATAAATTCATGCAAGAATATGAACAATTGGGACATATGAAAGAAGTGAAGGTAGAAGAAAATAATTCGAAGATGAGCTATTTCTTACCTCATCATGGCGTCTATAGACCCGAAAAAAGTACTACCAAGTTGAGGGGGTAGTCTTTAATGCTTCTAATCCTACAAGTAATGGGTTATCTCTGAATTCAATCCAATATAATGGAGGACTGGTTCAAAATGACCTCTTTATAATGATGATTAAATTTAGAGAGCATTCTTACGCATTCACGGCAGATGTGAAGATGATGTACCGAATGATACGCATCCATGAGAGCCAACAGCCGTTGCTCAGAATTTTGTGGAAGGAAAGTCCAGATGATCCGGTGAAAACCTTTGAGATGAAAACTGTGAGTGCTCCCTTTTTATCAACGAGAACTTTGCTGCAGTTATCAAGAGATGAAGAGAAGAGCTTTCCTTTGGCTGCACCTGTTCTTAGAGAGAATTTCTATGTAGACGATGTTCTTTGTGGCGCATCGTCTTTGATGGAAGCCAAGGCCGTGAAGAAACAACTTCCCGGCATTTTGGAAAAAGGAGAATGCAATTGCACAAGTGGGGTTGTAGACATCCTGAACTAGCTTCAAACTTCAGTGGAGATTATGAGTTCGAGAATCCCATCGAGACCAAGACGTTGGGAGTGTCCTGGAAGTCACAAGAGGACTGTTTTGTTTTCAAAATCACAGTGGAATTAAAGGACTCCTACACAAAGAGATGTGTCCTTTCGACAATAGCTAGGCTTTTCGATCCATTAGGACTATTGGGTCCGGTAGTAGCAAGAGCCAAGATTTTCATGCAGAGTCTTTGGAGTCTCAAAATCGATTGGATCGACGAGTTGCCTTCTGAGAGAGCCAAAGAGTGGCATCGGTTCTTTGAGGACTTCAACAGTATAAGCAGTATCTGCATTGGTAGATGTATTGTGCATCCTCAAGCGACAAGAATTGAGCTTCACGGTTTTGCTGATGCTTCAGAGAAATGTTACGGAGCAGTGATATATTGCCGTTCTCAATCGCCGAATGGCGCAATAAAGGTGAAGCTTGTTACAAGCAAAAGCAGAGTAGCACCGGTGAAGAGTGTCACCATGCCGCGGCTCGAGTTGTGTGCCGCCGTTCTTCTTGCAAAGCTGATGAAAAGAGTTGAGACTGCCTTACAAATGAATACACCTCCCGTGTACCTGTGGAGTGACTCAACCATTGTTTTGGCATGGATCCAAAAGGAACCTAACTTGCTTAAAACCTTCGTGGCAAATAGAGTTGCCACAATCCAGCATCTGACTAATGCAGAGCAGTGGCATCATGTTTCTTCGGAACAAAACCCAGCTGATCTCGTATCCAGAGGTCTCGACCCGTCGAGTCTGCACAACAACTCATTGTGGTGGAATGGACCGACGTTTTTAGCAACGAAAGATTATCCGGAAAGGGATATCCTTTCATCAGTGACTGATAGTGATGAATTTAACTGTGAATTAAAAAGCAACGCAACACACTGTGTTCATTTAAATGTGACAAATTCAACCTTTATAACTGACCTGTTAAATATAAGTAATAAGTACACTAAAATAATTCGAATGTTAAGTTTTATTTTTAGGTTCTTTGGAAATTGCAGAGGAGAAAACAGGAGAGGACCCTTAGATGTTCAGGAGATCAACCGAGCTGAGCTAGTCTTAATTAAGATTGTGCAACTACAGGAGTTCAAAAGAGATTTAAAGAGTTTAAAAGAAAATAATAGAGTGTCTGCAGAAAGTCTACTAAAAAGTTTAAATCCTTTTTTAGATAAAGATGGCGTTTTGAGAGTTGGTGGTAGACTTTGTAATAGTGATTTGAACTTTGAATGCAAATTTCCTATAATATTACCTTGTAACCATAAATTAACGAATTTAATTGTAGAATATTTTCACTTAAAACATTTTCATCTAGGTCCACAGGCCTTACTATATCAAGTGAGACAGAGATTTTGGCCTCTTAGAGGACGTAATGTATGTAGAAAAATAGTACATGATTGTCTTGTATGTTTTAAAGTGAACCCTATAACTTGTGAACAAATAATGGGCAATTTGCCTAAAGAAAGAGTTAGGGAAAATTTTCCTTTTGTTGCAGTGGCGTTGACTTCATTGGACCTTTTTGGATCAAGAAAGGTCCAATGAAGTCAACGCCACTGCAACAAAAAGGAAAATTTTCCCTAACTCTTTCTTTAGGCAAATTGCCCATTAGTTTGTATAAGACATACGTTTCGATTTTTGTGTGTTTTGTCACTAAAGCTGTACATTTTGAATTAGTGCCAGATTTAACAACTCAGGCATTTATTGCCTCATTAAAGAGATTTATTGCTAGAAGAGGAAGACCCTCTCTCTCTATATAATATTTTCTGATAATGGTAGAACATTTATAGGAGCTAATGCCGAACTTAAGAGATTGTACAATTTAGTGATAAATCCTGATTCTGAATTGGCTGGTTTCTTAGTAGGTGAAAATATAAATTGGAAATTTTTCCCTCCCAGAGCACCAAACTTTGGCGGCTTATGGGAAGCTGGCGTAAAGTCGTTTAAATTCCATTTTAAACGTGAGGCAGCCAATTCTAGATTTACTTATGAGGAGTTTCTAACCATTATGACTCAAATTGAGGGAATTTTGAATTCCCGTCCTCTTACACACCTTTGTCAACGGATATAGATGATTTGTCGGTTGTGACTCCGGCACACTTTTTGATTGGAAGACCAATTACTTCCATTAGTGAACCAAATATAATGCATATAGAAACTAATAGATTAAGCATATATCAGAGATTAACAAAAATTGTGCAATCTATATGGAAAAGGTGGAGTAATAATTACTTAAGTAATCTCCAACAGAGATCTAGTGGAAATTTGAAAAAGACGACGCTAGAGTGGGTGATTTAGTCCTTATTAAAGAGGATAACTTAGCAGTCAATAAATGGCTAATGGGCAGATTGATCGAGGTATTTCCTGGAAAGGATAACAGAATTAGGGTTGTAACGATCAAGACTCAACATGGTTTAGTCAAAAGACCTATTTCTAAAATTTGTATTTTGCCCATGAGAGAATGAATTTCTTTCACTTGTGTTACAATATTTTACTTATTTTTAAGTTGTAATTAATTATTTAGTATTGTGTGTATTTTTAGTGAATTATTTTTGATTTATAATTATTATGATAGTGTTCAATTTTTTTAATTATTGTAAAAATCCGTGAATTTTATTGAATGTTGTAACATTGCAATGCCGGCCGGAATGTTTGCGCAAGCCCAACTGGCACATGCGCATCTACCGAGATGTGTATGAAGAAGTTATGAGTAATTAATAAACGCTTGTCGACAAGAAAACTGTCATGATTGTGTCATGAACAATATGTGTTAGAGACTCTTGAGTCCACTTAAGTGTTAGAGCTATCGAAGTAAATAACGGATTTTAAAAAAAGTTTTAGTGTTTTTTGTCTATACACTTTTTACGAGAATAAATTCAATCGGTATTTCTTTTTACATTTTTTATTTAAAAATCAGCGTTGCTTCTAATCGATATGGGAAATTCGAAAACATAAACTTAAAAATTAAGCCTGCAAAAAAAATTTAAAACTAATGAAAAAGGCGATTTTACGGTAGGCCAAGGGCTTGGCGTCGAAAATCGGTATCGCGCCAGATGTGTAACTTTTCTCTTTTCTTCTGCCCAAATCACCTTGCGCATGGGTTACCTAGCAGATGGGGTGTCTGTAACATATCAAAAATCACTTAATTTGGCGAGTAAAAAAAAGTGCAAGTGAAAAGTCCCCCACCCCATTTTTTGTTCTTATCTTTAACTTAATAATCCATAAAAACATTCTTTTAAAAACAAAAATAACTAAAATATTTGCAAAAAACTTGATCGCTTTTATGCCGATTTCATTATTTCAAATCAGTTTATTTGCAATACATTTAAATGTATTGCTTTAAATTAATATTTTTTTGTGTAAATCCTTAATCGAAATTTTTCAATTATGATTTAAATATCCTTGTGGATCCCCTCTTCAATTAGAAATTACTTTCAATTTCAAACTTCCATTCATCATCAAAGCCTATTCTCAGCTTCTAACTACGAGTCATCATAGCCTTGTGGTTAAGACGACTGATTCATAACTAGTCCTGAGTTCGATTCCAGGGAACTCGATTTTTTTCATTTCTGCTTATTTTTCTCATGTAATTTAATTTTACTGATAAATACTTATTTTAACACGCTCCTCTATTATTTTAATGCACTTTTCATATTTTTTTTGCCTTTAAAAAGGCTGTGTTTTTCTAATTTTTATTCATTCAAAGTAATTTCTCTCTTTTTCAACGATTGAGTTCACTTGCTACATCCCCATTGGTCAGGCCACTGATCTAAATTTGACTTCATTTGACTTTGCGCTGTTTTTGAAGCTATTTTTTCAAGCACTTAATGCATTCTATTATTTTTAAAGTTTCATTTTATTTTTCTACCTAAAGTATATTTCAATTTTTAAGTATTTTAAATTAACAAAGGGCAAGAGTCATAACATTAAAGTCACTCAAAATTCTAACAATTTGAGGTTAAAGCTCGGAAGAGCTAGGAACTCTGTACACCCACCCAGCGATTCAATCTCATTATGTATGGATTTCTTATAATTATGATGAGTAAACCTCTTGAACTAAAGAAGTTCATACTTTGCTCTTATAAAATCAGTGGTTTAATAATGTAAATAAATAATTTTCAAAAAATTCATAATTTTATCTTTTAGAATCAATAATTTAAAAAATAAAAAGCCAAAACTTTTTTTTTAACAAATTTAAAAAAAATACACAAAGTACTTAAATTAAACATTTAATAATTCCTTCATTTATAAAGATATTTGCATAAAACTTTTTCCCCATGTGTCGAACATTTCAAAAAATGCTCACAAATTTAATTCAACATTTAATATAGTTGTGAAATTTTGTAATTTTAAAAAATTAAATATATATACTTTTTTGTTTTTTTTCAACATACAACTATTTTTGAAAAAGGTACATTTTTGTTTCTTTGGGATGAAAAATTGCAAGGAAAAAATTGCAAAGTGAGTGAGTGAATATTAAAGTCGCACTGTCCGCCTATACTCGAGGGTTTTTGGTGACGGACCTCGAAGTTTTCAACCATGGTTAAGTGACGAGGACAACACCTTAGCTGGCACCCATCTCTCCTAACTACCACATCGACACCAACACTAGGCTGTTTGAGCTTTTGACAGATTCATTGTGCATTGCTCCTCTTAACGGTGATTCTTCGGTGGTAGCCAAAATTGCCTAAAGGCAGTTATAATTAACTATGGGAAACGACCACAAGAATTCCAGATTTTGAGGGCTTACAGGGCATGGCCCAAAAAATAAATTCTACAGCCTTACTCCTCCCCCCTCTCTTTTTTTTAACCACTGAGATGGATATCAATAAATGAGATTTTTCTTTTTCTGTCATTTTTTAAGCAAACGGTATGCCACAGTTAATTGCTAAGTGAACATTTTTAATCAATTTTATTATAAAATAATTGATGAGTTAGTTTTGTATAATATACTTTTTTCGTCAGATACATGTTACATCAGTAAGATCTGGAAGATATTTCGAAAAAGGGAATTATAATGACATTAATATAGGAATCACACACATACCAGGAACTTTGATAAAGGTAGGGGAATTTCCATGGCAATATGTTATGCATTCGAATATCTTCGTGCAATACCAGGTTAAATGGAGAGGAATAAAACCCATCTCACAACGAAAAGAAAGGAACAAATTTCGAAAACGGGAATTTTAATGACATAGTTATAGAAATCACTCACATTGCATGCACACACACACATACACACACACAGAAGTGTTGTCGTCCTGAGGGAAACAGGATATTCCCATCGGAATTAAGTAATTCACTCAGTAAAAACCAGTGCAATGTCGGGCTAATCGAGGGGGGGGGGAGAAACAAGAAAGTCAAAGTAATTTCGAAAAAGAATATTGACAGTGTTGATTTTTTGAAGGGAAGGGTAAATGGTAAACAAGGAGAAAGCTCAAGTGACGCTGAGCCATGTATTTGCATCGTACACGTACACACCCACACAGAAGTCTAACGTCATGTGGGAAAGAGGAAATTCTCATGGGGAATAAGTTATACACTCAGAAAAAGCCCTGTGCAACGCCAGGCTTAGTGGAGGGGAAAGAAACAAAGAAGTCAAAGTAATTTCAAAAACGAATATTGATCATGCTGATTTTGTGAAGAGAAGGGAAAATTTATAAAAGTAGAGAAAGCCTGTGCAATGCCGGGCCATACAGCTAGTATAAAATTATTTTGTGGAATTCCGGATAATAAACATTAGAATATTCATATTACAATAAAAAATCCAAAAAAGAAAAAACATTAATATTTTTGTTATTATATTATAATAAATGTTAAAGTATTATATATAAATACAATTTTTAATTTTAATGACTGAAATGAACTTTAGAAACTTATGGCTATACAAACTACATATAGAGAACATGAATCCATTTTGCATACAAATTTATAATTTTCTTTTCAATTTTTTATTGTGACACTTGGAACTCCTCGGTATGCCTCTTGGAACCCCAGAGTTCTGTGGAATACAGTTTGAAGACTACTGCTTTATATAAATCATGTCTGATCCAAGAAATTTCAATTATGAATATGACAAGTTTATCTCAAGAATCATCTATCCTCCTGAGAATCAAATTTCTTTTCATTTAATTATTTTAAAGATATGATTTAAAGAACTCTCCTCTCATGATCAGTGCCAATTTAAGCTCATTTTGGGCCCTGGGTGTAGAAGATCTACAGGCCCTCTTAGCACTGGTGGATCAAAACTTATAACCAGAAAAAATCTGGTTAAGTCCAACTTATCCGGGCCCCTGGGCACATGCCCCAAGCACCCAATGGATAAACCGGCACTGCTTATGTTGCTGAAAAGGAAGAATTCCTTTAATTTAACTAAGTGTGGGGGGATGTTAGAAAAGAACTTTGTTATATTTATGTTGAACAGTCTAGAGTATTTTTTTAAAAACTTGATATTAAAAAATAATTTTTCTTATTTTTCCAAGGCAGAAAAACAAAATGGCTTTTTATGAGTACAAATTGTTTAAAATCATTTAATATTTTTAGTTTACCTGTACAAATATTTAATATATAAACCTAAATGCAATCAAGGTTGTTACTTATGAAACAAATATCTTAATTTTTTTCTTTTATAGGCTGAACTTGCTCCAGCTTTAGGTCATTATGTGAAATTAATTAGTACCACAAAAAATCATCAAAAATCAAAACTCTTATTCTCACTTCTGGAATATGGTGTTACAAACAATTTTGTTTCTGCTCGGTGAGTTTTCATAAATTGAATTCAGTTTATTGCACATTTAAATTGGGGACAAATTTATATCTGATATATATTGCACAGAAAACCTTTAATTGTGACTGTTTAAATTTTACAATATTTGCAATATGAAGTAAAATAAAAATTTTTACTTTTTCAATTTGTATAATTCAAAAAAAAATTTTTTTTTAGGAATTTCTTAAAAAAATTAAAAATATTTTACAGAGTTTATTAAAAAAGCCATTTTACTATTATTGTACTTTAGTATGTCATTGTTTTTGCTACTAAAAATTTAATTTTTAATATTGATAGCAAAAAACTCAATAGAAGACTAAAAAAAAAAACATAATATTCTAAGTTAGATATGTTTTTAAGTTAGGCTTGTGTATATATCAAAACTGATTGAACCAAAATTTTATGTGTTTCATGATTTATTAAATATTTATGGGATACATTATATTTCTAATTTTAAGACATTTAAGCATTACAATGTTTTAGGATCTAGGTCGGGTGGTGAACCCATGGCATGGGGGGGGGCATGAATGTTTTTGCAGCCCACAAGATTCTTTACAATTTTACATAATGCGATTATTTTGTGCAATATTTTTATTTTTAGTGTAGTGTTTTGTAACAAATAAATCCCATAATTGTTTCTATTTTATCTAATTTCTGTTTTTATACATACTTAGAAGTGGGTAGTAGAGCATTGTGGCTATACCCCACAGCATCACATTTGATTCCAGTAACTTTTTTTCGACTTCTTTTAGAAAAAGAAATTTGACAAACATAAATCACACTCAAACTTATCAGACGAAAACCTGCAATTATCAATTATGATGAGCAAATAGAAGCACGCAATGAGATCGACTTGCAAGAACTAAGTAAAAAAATTGAGAAACAAATATTTCGTTATTTAAATAAATTAAACATTATTTGACCATTGCATTATAATTATTATATTATCTATGTCTGTATACATGAAAAATAATGAAAACTATAATAATGGTTAATTCTTTTTTCAATTTTCACTCCAATAAATGTTTGTAATGGGTTCGATTCTAATATAAAGATGTATATATGCGACACGTCGGACTATAATGTTTTTCCAAAGCGGCCTGCAATGTCATTTGGGTTGGTCTAGTTATATGTCAGAATTTATAATTGAAAACTTATGAAAAAATTACCAATATTTATTTTTCAAATATTGACTTTTTAATGTATTAAAAGCAAAATGATTATATTTTGCATTTCATTATCTTATGAAATATGTGTAATTTGTCTATTTTGCTCATTTTCAGAAGTTTTTGTAGGATAGTTAATTCACATCTTCAAAACTAGTAATTGCCATTTTATACATTAAATTTTCTTAAAAGTTAAAAATTAGATTATATGAGTTGTATTTCAAAATGATGTTGTAGATTTTATGTATTTATATATTTTTGCTTTTTTGCGGAACTGAGCGTTTGCTATCAAAGAAAAAAAAATCGGGAAAATATATTTAGGAAAAAAAGAAAAAGCTAAAATTAGATTATAATAGTTTATCTTAATATTACTCTTTTTTAAATTGTAACATCAAAGAAGTTGCAGATATTTAAATTATGACAAAATAATCCTTCTGATATTTTGTCAAAAATTTTAAATCTTTACGGCATATTATTTGGAAAACTCCAAAAACTTGAGTTATAGATAGGAAATAATGTCTTTTTTATAAAGTAATTTTTATTGTTTTTGACAAAATACAATTTTTTCAGTTTGAAATGAAGCATAAATTAAAACTGTATATTTTAGTTTGTAAATAAATTCCTTTTGTGTTTACTTTTGTACAGTTTTTTTGTTTCATTTTGAAGCATTTTTTATGTCATTCACAGAATGCTTTGAAGTAAATGTGAAATGGTGTTCATTTAGAAAAAGTAATGTTTTTGTTCTGCATTGTTTTAGATTTGATAAAAAGAATATTTGTTTGCAATGAGAGTATTTTAAATATCTGTACAATCTAAATAAAATTACAAACTTGCTGTATACACTTAACATTTGAATAGTTTTAGTGTGCAGATAAATTTTTATTTTGAAAGTCACTATGCCAGTATCTTGGCTAATTTCCTTTTGATTAATTTTTTATGTTTTTCAAACACATGTTATTAACTTTTGTTATTAAAAATTGGTATCTGTTTAAATTCTCTGGGAGTCATTTTCATCATAACTGAAATATGTTATTCATGATAGGAGAAATTAATTTTTTTTCTATTTTAGAATATTTACCATTCATCATTGATTGGGCTAATTCTGTCATAATTCTAATATTTTGTTATTCTAATTCATTCTAATTCCATGCTGTCATAATTCTATTATTTTGTTATTCTAATTCATTCTAATTCCATGCTGTCATAATTCTATTATTTTGTTATTCTAATTCATTCTAATTCCATGCTGTCATAATTCTATTATTTTGTTTATTTGAAAGAGATTAAATAATGATTTGCAATAATTATTATATTGTATTTATTTACCTGGGAACACAAATTTCTTCAATTATGAAGCTTTCATATATGTTGTGTAAATTTTTGTGAAGATAACATTAATTTTAATATGAGCATAAATAATCTTCATAAATATTTTGAGCACTTTAAACGGATGTGATGTAAATTTAATTGTAAGAATTTCCACTTTTAGTAGCATCCATTTGTATTTTGGTATATAAATATTCTAATGTAACTGATAACATGATATATATTGATATATACTTTATTATTTTGAACATATTGTTGAAAATAAGTAAGACAATATATGAAATTGTGAAATTTGGATTAAGTAATAAATGGTTTTGTTGCCTGTTGTTTAATTAAAAAAGTCTATGTACTTTTTAGTTTAGAAAATCAAATAAATATAAAGAATCTTTTTCATTCAGTGAGTAACCTCTATTTAATGGTCACTTTTGTTGTAAAATAAACGGGAGTTGTTGAGTTTCATTCTGTTTTACTCATTTTTTAAATAAATGTAATAACTCTAGGTTTTGCCATCATGGAAATAAAATTCCATTCCTTTTCTAAATTTGATTTTTGTATTTCTTTTTAGCCTTGTGTGTGAAACTCTCTTAAAATGTGAATCTCTAGTTTACCATAATGAAGATTTTTGGTGCTTTAGTTTTCTGTTGATCAATAAAATTATTTCTGGCATTGATTACAAAGTAAGTTCTGTAACTATATATTTTTGAATTTTGAGTCACTATTTTTGTTTATTTGTATTTTTAAAAATGTTATAATTTAGAATGGCCTATTACAAAGGAAAATATTTTTTTTTATCAGATATTATAATTTAATAATTGAAAGTTAAGAAATGTCATATGTGTAATATAAAAGTATTGTAGTTTTTTTTTTTTTGATATTGTGTTTTTATTTCTTATTAATTTCTCCTAAGATTAAAAAGGGAAAAAATCATTATGTATTAAAAATAAATCTTTGCATCATTTTATAATTTTGGTAGGTGCGAAATTTGAAACTGGTATTGAGGAAAGGGTTCCGATTGAGACCACAATGTATGAGAACGTGTGAGAAAAATATGTGTTGAAACTTACAAAAACATGGTTATAATGTGTTCAGAGCATTGAAAATGAGTATATATTTATGTAAAACCATGTCTGTTCATACGTTTTAAAAATTAAATAGATTTATCATGGTGGTTATTTTATTATGAATATACTGCAAGCTTACAATATTTGACTAAATAGGGATTTATGTAGTGGTAAATGAAACTTAAATAGGAATTATAGTTAAATGAAAGATTATTAGTTAAATTAAAATTTTTGAATATAAATTGTTGGCTTAGTTACTTGATATTATGTTGTCATTCTTTACTGATAATCAGCACTATTCATTAAAGTATTAGTTTTCTTAGGAAACTGTGTTATAAATTGAACTTTTTCTTTCTTATTGAACTGAGGAACCATAATGTACAAATATCACTAGCAATGTATTGCTGCCAGGTAGTACCATTCTTCATATTCAGTGTCTTTTTTCTAACCATAATATTTTAATTTATCATTTTCATGCTTTTGAGTAAATTAAAAAAAAATTTATTCTGTCTGGTGTAACAGAATTGTAATTTTTGCAATAAAATTGTTGTGGTTTTGATACCATCACATAAAAAGGATTATTATGGGAACTAATGAGAGTTGCTGAACAATTAATAGACTTCAAAATAACATGTGATGCAGTACTTTCAAATGTTGGCTATTGTCCAGAGTCCCATTTTTATTACCAGGTCATGGTTCAAATTAAGATTTCTCACCCATAATCTATTGGATAACTTTACAGTTAATCTCAACAAGAGTGTGAAACATCTTTAGCAATTCCTAGAGGTGATAGGCATAATCACAAGTTAAAGATTTCTTTTTAAAAATTATTTATTAAGAATTAAAATCATGGTACTCTTTAGTGGAGTAAAGTAAATGTAAAAAATACTTCTAATAAAATATTGACAGAAAATAATACATTTAAACCCAGTCTCATCTCAGTATGATCGCAATAACAAATATATATATTTATCAACATCATTTGCAGATGACTAAACGTGCATGGGTCAGGTTTAAATCATTTAAGAATTGAATCTGATATTATGGCATGGAAATTGAAAAAACATTAACACATACATTTTTACAAATTGTCTAATAACAGTGACAGAGTTATATACAAAAAATTAGTTCTGTTTTAAAATCTACTTATATTTATTTGTTTCAAGCATTTGGCAAAATTTCTTTAATACCTCCTCTTTAATTTTTGAGTAATCACATTTTATTTGTTATTATTGTACTGAAAGTTATATTATATGTAAGAATTTAAAAAAATTATCCTCCTTAGCTTAAGAATTTCTGCTCCATTTTATATCTATTAAGATACTCAAAATGGGTATCAATTTATTTATGAATGTATATAAACATTTTTATGTTGTAAATCAAAGTATCTCATTCCACTAATCTTTGCAGGGTGTCAGAGATCTTTTAAAAACCATTTTAGATAAAGCTCAAGGTATCAAGTCAGCGGTTAATGTGGCTGTAATGAACCAACTTAGAGCTGTACAAAATGTAAGTCATTTTTTAATAAATTAAAATTAAAAATAAATTAATAAAAAATATAATAATAAATAACTATAAGTTAATAAAAAGTTAATATTTCCTGTTTGTATGTATTGAAAGATTCAGTTAATTTTGAATTATGTAATTTTTTAAATCAATTATGTACTTTATATTAGTATGTGTAAACATTTTTGTGCGTAATATATAACTTTTAAAAACAATTACAAATAAGTATCGAATGCAAGGCAAAAGTGTAGTAATGTTCACTGCACATTGAAAATATAAGCCTCAAATATGATTTTTTAAGAAAGTGAAAATTGTCTTTTATGTTTTAGTACTGTTTTAATTTTGTAGCTAGTTTGAAAGTTACTGTTGCCTTTATAATGAAGGAGATTTTTATTTAATTTTTTAGGTTTTAGAAACAATTTTTGACAGAAATGATTGTTTATTACCCAGCTATTTGATTTTAGATGAGCTTCAGAAAAAGCTCCCTGCTCGAGGATCATATCCTCACTGGGTTTGTATCACAATTTATATATGTCTGTTTAATTTGATATTACTAAAGTTCTTACAATATAAGCTATTTTGTTAAATTCATACATTATTTTGAAATTTATTATGCTATGATTAAGCTTCATAAAGGTAAGTTATAAAAGATTGCATTAAAATTTTTCTATTGAAAATATTTAATATTTTATCATTAAAACATTTACTAGTAACAAAGGTATTATAAAAGTTAATTTTCCTACGATTCATGAGCTTCTGTTTAAATTTTTGAGTTAATCTAATTAAATCCAAAATCAAGTGATACGTTGGGATTTTCTTCAAAGCTTTTAGTTAGTATATAATGGAGCAAATTATGTGTATTTTGTTTTGTTACAGAAATTTTCCAAACTTATATCATCATTCATTGATAGTTTCCGACCAACTGCTCAAATGGTTTCGATTTCTGGTATGATATTTAAAATCTTATTTTTTATACGTTTTATTCTCGTTTATTGACATTCTTCACTTCTCAATTCAATTTTTGTTTCACTCTTCATTTATATACTCATTGTTTTACTCCTTATTAAAAATCAATCAGTATCTTTTAATAAAATGACCAATAACATTCTCAATATACACTTACTACTGCGACCTAGCAGTATTGAAAAGAAAAAACTTCACTTTCTTTTAGCATATTATATCTTCAGAATTTCTCATATTGTTGGATTTTCTTCATTTTCATTATTTTACCTAACTTTATGTTAAGAAAAGACATATTATTTTTTAAGTAGTGTAACTTACATGTTATAGACACTTTTTTCAGTTAAATGAGGGTTTAATCCAGGGGTACTCAACCTTTTTTCCCCGCTTGGCCACATACATGTAACAACTATTTCATGCGGGCCGCAATATGAGGATTAATGGGGGAGGGGGACTATAAAATCAATGACATTTAAAATGCAGAAAATTGATTAAAATATTAAAACTCCTAATTTTAGATTTTATTTTAAAACTGTAATATACTGTATCAAATTCAACTTACAAAAAAATACGTTTTATGCATTTTTTACCCAGTTATGGGATAATTTCGATTTCCTTTCATCAATGCCCCCCCAAATATATTGTTGCTGTTGCAAATATTTTTTTTTTTTTTAAGAAAGCCAATTTATCTCATCTTGAATAAGTTTCTCAAGAAAAACAGCCATTGAAAAATTTGTGCTTAGGGGTATAGTAACGAGCAAAATTCTATATTTTTTAAACATAACATTTTTACGACAAACCAAACAAGTTGTTAATTTATGTTTGCTTTTCTTTATGAAGTAGGTAAGATCCCAATTGTCTTGAAACAACATATATTCTTCAGATATTTTTTGCTTGAAAGACATGAGGGTTAATTAAAAATTAGATTCACCCATGAGATGGTCGCTACTCCACTGTTATTTGTTATCACTAACTGTTACAATTACAAAAAGGAAAAAAGTTATCTCACAATTCGTACCAATACGACATGAATAGCAAAATTGATATATGTTTTTAATAGAATTTCTTATTAAATTTTTAATGTATTGTTCATAAATAATTTAATTTGTTAGTGCAATGGGCCATGACTGGCTACTCAGAAAGGTTCAGCGGGCCACAGGTTGAGTATCACTGGTTTAATCAGTTAAATAAAAAATCTTGATGCAGTTTAAGAATGGGTGTTGCTTTTCATTTCTAGTGTTCATGGATATAAAAGGTGATGAAACGGCATATGGAAGATCAAAACTTTTACCGGTTGTTGGTCATTCAGCAACTCTGGGTAATGTGTGGAAGCTAGATCCTGTTACTGCTAAAGCACCTTTAAGAGGGCTTTTACCTTATAACAAGGTAACCATTAAAGTTAAATACATTGCAAGAATCTGATTTTCTGCTAATTTATTTTTATAAATTATTTATTATGGTTTTTTAATGTTTACAATGTTTTTTAAAGAAAATATTCTAAACATAAATCAAACACTTATGTAGTATAGTATCTTCTCAGGGATTGTGAAGTATATTACTACAGTTTTTGAGATACTTGATTAAGTTTCCATCCTGAATTACAAAAAAATTCTTTACTTTTGAAATGAAAACCTGTTGCACATCTAGTTAAGTTTTTAATTTCGATTATTAAAGAAAATTAATAAAAAATAAAACAAATTATGCTCTGTTCAATTTATTGCATTTTTGAGATATCTAAAAATATTTTTAAGTGAAAAAAAATTAAAATATAAGGGCTTATGTTAAATATTTATATGCATAATCAAACAACTTATTAAATTAATTGGTTTTTAAAAAATGCTTTATTTTTATGTGAAAACTCAAAGTAATTGAAAGGAAATATTTTTTCTTATATTTTCTATATCTAAATTAAATTATATTTATTTTTTTAAAGTAAATTAATCATTTTGGGAATTTAATGAATATCTATGCACATATTTGCTCATATTTTTTATTAATATTTTCTTATTTGACTTTATTTTAGAAGTTTATTGTTTTGGTGCTTAAAAATCTAAATTGCCTTTTAAGTTAATCATTTATAGAGTTATTTTATTTCAAAAACTATGTAATAATTTTTTTTCACTTTAATCACTTAACAGGAATTAATGGAACCACAAACATCTCTTTTGAAATATGTTTTGGAACAACCATATTCTAGAGAAATGGTTTGCAACATGCTGGGGGTTAGCAAGCAGGTACAGTATTTTTTAACTCTGTTATGTATTGTTACTACAGTATTAGAAAGTTGTATATATAAATTACAGTCAAACCTTTATTTTGCGAATTCCTCTATTTAACAAACTTTTTCCTGGAACCTGGCATATAAAATTTTTTGAAAGATGTATCTTTATTTAACAAATTTTCCACATAACAAACTTTTTTCGAGATTTAGTAGCTTCTGACTGTACATACATTTCGTACATACAAACTGATAGAGGTCTGACTGTACATACATTTCGTATTGAATAATGTGTGTAAAAAGGGGAAAAAAATATTTTTTTAATAATGTCTCCTACATTTTATTTAACTAAATTAATTTGATGTATCACAGTTAAAATATATTAAAGTTCATATTAAGGAGAAATGTGTAAGAAAAAAATTCAGTTAGTTGAATTTAGCAAGTTATAATGTAAATATTCAAATTTATAGAATAATACTAAATTTATTTAAATTAAAATTTTGCGTTTATGATGTATATGAAATTTGTTCCATGTTTAATGTGCTCAATTTTTGTCTAAATAGTTTGCTATTTAATTCAATATTTTTCTAATAATTTAATTTTTAAAAGTCTTTTATGAAAAAAAAGCTGCAATAAAAGATGGGAATTTCTACTTTTTTAGAAGAACTGTTCATACTTGTCGCTCCTTTTTTTTTAGAGAACTGTTTTTCAGTTGTTTATTACGTGAACAAAAAAAGCTTCAGATCTACTCAAATGAATTTAATATTGCAGAATCACTATGTATGTAAATATTTTAATTGTTTTGCACATTTCATGAAGAAGCAAGTTAGTTGAATTTCTTTAAAAAATTATGTTTTGTATTAAATTAAAACCATCCAGAGCAGCATTTGTAATTTTATCAATATATGGCATCTTTAGTAACATCTCAAAAGGAGTATTTTTTACATTTACAATAGATATTTTGCTTAAATATATGTGTGGATTTGTAATTACAGATGCAATATTAATCCATTAATAAAAATCTTTCATTTTTTTTAAACTTAGTTTTACTGCAGAATGTTTAATTATAACATGCCATTTCAAATTGAAAGTTGATAAAAGAAATTATATTATATGTTTGATGACAAATTCTAGGCTTGGTAAAATTTTTTATCAAAGTGAAATAAGTCTAAATAACAGAAATCTTCTGCTTTTCCTTGATTAAGACAGATAAGTGTAAAAGCTTTATTGTCAAAGAATTGATTTGAACAAATCTAGCAAACACAAACTAGCCTCATTAATTTAAAAAGTTGTTCAAGATTATTTTTCATCTTCCTCATTTATCTTAACGCATATGCGATATGACGTATTTTATCACACATCTGTACAGTTTTTTTAGATAGCAGTACTTTCTGAGGTTAAAAGTTGTTGAAAATAATCTTGATTCAAAAGCAAAAATTGATGGAAGAAAGAGGGATAAATTTTGTTATGAGTTGAAAGATTATATATGTATTTGAAAAATTAAAGCTCATTTTTTATAAAGGTATTAAGTGCTATCGTATGGAGTCAACCATATTAAGTCTCATGCTAGATTTGCACAATTACCATTTTAATTTTCTAATAAATTCTGTGAAGCGCTTTAATTTTATACAACTGCTGGAATATCTGTATTTATAATTTAGAGTTATTGATTATTATCTGATGTAATTAAAATTGTAAAGTTTTCATACCAAAAATATTTATTAAGCCTAAAAGTATGTGAGTGCCAAGAGTTTATTGTTTTTTTATCCCAAAATTTAAAATTAATAGTAATGTTAACTATGAATTTGTGAGTATGAAATTGAGAATCCTTGATATGAAATTCAAAATATTAGGGATAAATATTTTTTTATAGAAAAATATTAATTTGAACTGTTTATTTTGAATACTTGAGTATGCTGTGCATGTACAAGATAATATGCTTTCGCTTGTTAAGTTCATAAAAGTTACATATAGTGTTTTATTTCATTAAATTATTTGTGCATAAACTTATTAATTTCTTGTGCTTTTAATGAAAAAAAAACAAGCTAATGAGTTACATGAAATATTTGAAATATACATGTGTTCATGTTTTATTTTAACTTATTTTTTATCGCTTTTCAAATACTTAATAATATTCAAATGAATGGTAACTTCAATTAAATATTGCATCTATAAATTTTTTTTGTAGCAAAGTATTTTTAAGTTTTTGTTGTGCATTATATGCTTGAAAACATGTGTTCAGAATCAAAAATAATCTCTTGTTGAATTATAAGTGCTTTCACAAAATGTGTATACTTTATTATATGCTTTATGCAAATGCTGGTCTTATAAGAAATGATGAATTTTTGAATTTATTTATAAATATTAAATAATATATATAAATTATTTCAAAAGTTAAAATTAAAAATATGTAATAAGATGGGAAAAGGTTTTTCCTTTATTTTATTCAAAAGTCAAAATTAATTGCAAAATGAATTTAATTTTTTTCCTTAAAAATTTGAAATTTTGTTGTTTTTATAAATGTATTCCAAGCTGGAATGATTAGATTTAAAAAAAAAAAAAAAAAAAAAAAAAACCTGCTGAACTTAATAATTACATTTTTTTGAAAAATAGATTTTCTTTTTAGGAAAATATGTATTATATAAATAATTTTCCTTTTTTGCTAAGTATCATTAATTTTTGGAACAAAATTATTCTCTTTTGCTTAGTTAAATACTCTTAAATTTTTAACTTGTGCACTTAACCTTTTACCTGTACCAAAAATAAACTCTTGAGATTTGACATTTCCAAACTAATTGCTGTTTGAGAATTTTAGGTCACTGATTTGTTTTTCAGCAAAAACAACGATGTCCAGTACTAGAGGAACAACTTGTGGAACTGATAGTTTCAGCTATGGAAAAGTCTGAAAATGAAATTGGCTCTATGGAGGATGGTGGACCTACACAACTATTATGGCAGCATTTATCAAGTCAACTGATTTATTTTGTTCTCTTCCAGTATGCAAGTTTTCCTCACATCATAATGATTTTACATAATAAAGTAAGGTATTTGTCAATAACTTCTTGAAACTTGTTATTAACTTAATTGTTGTCAATTTAAATTAAGAATCCATTTCTTTCGTAGAATTGAAGTTATTTTCATTTAATTGATATTGACATTTAATTTTGTTGTACACAAAAAGTATTGCAAGTAGAAAACAGAATCAAAGGGATATTTATATACAAAAGAATTGCACCAAAGTTTTGATATTTACACAATTATTCATAAAATAAAAATTTATTAATAATTATACTGTGAAGTTATCAATTGGTTTGTTATTGATATTTTCACATTGGGGATATTTATTTCTATGACTTTAAAAATTTAATTAATTTCTTATTTCTTAAATTTTCTTGACAAGCATCCTAGTTTGAAATGAAATAAGGAATTATAGCTTTAAGATGTCATTTTTTCCCCTGGAAATATATGTAATTTTTTAGTGATGCTTTCACAATTACACTAACCAGGGGGTACATGCATAAAAATTTTAGAATCTGTACTATAAAATCTAGTACACTTTTATAATTTTATGTTACATAAATTTGAAGTAAAATTGTTATTGTGTTGTATATAATAATATAAAAATCAATCATAAAATTACTTAAGTTTAATTTATAACTCAAATACATTGTTATGTCATTTTGATATATTATAGTATAATAATCAGCAGTTATTAAATGTAATCTTTAATTTCTAGTTACTTGGCCGAAATCTTCGCAAAGGCAGAGATCATCTCATGTGGGTTCTGTTGCAATTTATATCTGGAAGCATTAAAAAAAATCTTGTAAGTGGATAATTTAGATATTTTTTCCTAAACAGGAGAAATTTATTAGTTTTGTATTTGATATTAATGATATGATATTGATGTTTGAAGTTCAGCTCATCAGCTGCAATTTATTTATGAGTTTTGTGTAAGTAGTCAATTTAAAATTAGAATAAGGTAAAATTGTTAAATGCTAAAAAGTGAAAAATTATCATTGCTTAGTCAATGGCTAAATAATTGTGGAAAAATTGGAATTCTTGTGTTATGTATCTTAAAAGAGGGATGTATATTCTAGTTTATTTGTGGGGAAAAATCTTTTTCTATTGATGTAAAAGTACAAGGTGAGGTGTGGGAATTTCCTGTTTGGAAAACATAATAAAACACACAACATGTTTCATTCAACTTAATTGTTATTTTCCACCTACCACACAACCCTAGAACATTGAATTTACATAGTTTTAAATACAATGTCTGTTAAATGTCACCCTCCACTGTCAATTACCTGATGCAGTCAACTTTGAAACTTTGAGACACCTTTTCAAGCATATTGACTGCTGTACTGTCAGTTTTGGCTCAGATGCTGTTCCGTAGGTCTTGGAATGATCTTTGTAAACCAGGGACTTGAGATAAACCCACAGGAAGTAATCTGGAGGGGATAAATCAGGCCAGCGTGCAGGCCAGTTTACGTCCTCTCTCAGGGAGATCAGTCATTCAGGGAAGGCTGCTCTCAAAACACCCATGGAAACCCTGATGATGTGTGTTGTGGTCCCATCTTGTTGAAACCAAATGTTGTCAAGATTTCTTTCTTGGAAAGTGGGTAAGAAGAATTGTTGTATCATTGTCACATACTAGTCTGAATTGACGGTAACAGCACACCCCCATTTTCTTGAAAAAAGTATGGACCAAGGATCCCTACTCTTGATATGGCACATCATATCATGACACAATACAAATGAAAGGGCCTTCCAAAAGCTCATTGGAGCTCTTGCACTCCAATATCGCATGTTCTGTTAATTCATACAGCCACTGATGTGAAAATGGGCCTCGCCCGAGAAGAACTCAACTGTGTCATTCGACAAAGTGTCAAGCAGCTACTCATATGATGTTTGTCGTGTTACATAATCCTGCTCCATAAGTTGTTGGATCCCAAACATTTTATACGGGTGAAAATGGAGCTCATTGTGAAGAATTTGATAAAGGGAATGGGATGACATCCCATGGGCAACCGCATGTTTACAAACAGAACGCTTGGGTCACCGCAGAATAGACATATGAACTTATTTAACATTTACAGGTGCTCTAATGGCCTTCGAAGGTCCTTTCCTTCCTTCGAGACATTCCTCATTCTTCAGAATGCATCCATTCACATTAAAAAATTTCCGATCAGGAACACAACCTCTTGGAGGAATTTCAAAGTGACGATGAAAGGCATATTGTGTGTGTGCTCTGCAGTTATTGACTGATCGTTAGAGAAATACAAATCCACAACAAAAGTGTGCTGCTGCCTCAACCACAACATTTTTACACCTGAGACTGGCAGGAACACAAATATCCCACTCTGCCCCTTCCACCGAACCCTTCCCATGAAGGTCACTGCATCATGTTCAAAACAGTTCGAAAAGTTCCCTTGCCCCACCCAGTACATCAAAATAATTTAAACTCAAATTGTAACTAAATATGTTCAGTTCCTCTGAATTTGATTTTCACATAGAAAAGAATTTTTCCATTTTTTCCAAGGTTGTGAGATTTATTAAAATATTAGCAAAAGGGTGGTGGGAGAAAATATGGAAAAAATTCTGGTATAACATTTTGTAGTTAATCAAGAAAAATTGGAAGAGATGTATTTTTTTTTGGGTGTTGCATAAATGTCATCTTAAAAAAAAAACCCAAAAAAGTTTTTTTTAGATTTAAGTGACTTTTCTATCAAGGATATCCATTGAAGGATCATTTGATTTGTAAAAAATTTAATATTTTTGAATCGGCAGAGTCTGACTTGTTGCAGTCCTTTGATTTGCACTTTGAAAATACAGTATTTGGACTCTGATTTAATACGTATCAATGATAACTAGAGCAAAATAAAGAAACAGCCTTAAAATGTGTGGTTAACATATAGATTAAATTAAAATTTTAATTATTCATGGTCCCCCCCCCCCTGCAAAAGTAAGATAAAATAAAATTGGTGACATTTGGCATAGATCTGGAGGCACTAAATGTTTAATATTTATTTAGTAGACATTTCTCTTAAATGATTTTATAATTGGCTTCAATACCCCTAATAACATTAATGAGCAGCTATTCTTAATTTATTTAAATTGAGCATCTGTTCTCTCATATCACATAAAATTTAGTGTAATATGCTTTTTTTTTTGTCTAAATTATTTTTGATGGATTTGATATTTTTAAAAAATCCTTTGCGTAGGAATCAAAATGGTTTAAACTGGAGGCTAGATTATCTAAACTGGTTTTTGAACTTTTCCCCTATTAGGACACACTATATTTTTCACATTTTATTATATTGTTCTCACCAGCAGTATATACTTTTTGTTTCATTGCTTTCATATCTGCAACCATATAACTAACTTTTTTTCACAATCAAATTCTCTTGAGTTTGCTTAAAATTTTTTTAAGGGAATTTACTTTTACCCATTATTGATTCTTTTGTTTGGCATTGCATTTTGAAAGTACAGTGAAAATCACTTAACACAGAACTGAAGGGACTGAAATATTATTTCGTGTTAAAAGAAGTTGTAAAAAAAAAGCTTATATATCAACAAAATTAAGTTTAATAGAGTTTATTTTTTTCCATAGGTATGTGTACATGCATATATTTAATACAAATCAATGAAACAAACACATTCACAAGAGCTTAAAGAAATTTAGTACAAAATTTTCAAATATTTTGAAAAACAAAACATACTTATTAAATTTTTGGAAAATAATCTGATATCTTTCTTTGCTTTGTTTTTGTTAGCATCAAATTGTCAACAAATTGTTTGATATTGTGTATTTTGTTATTCATTTCACCTTTAAAATGTGCATCTAAATAAGTGCGCATACTTTAATGATGTTCCTCATTTTGGACTATGTGGGAACAGGAGCTGCATTATTCATTTCATTTTCATCATCGGAATTTGCCCAATGACATTTTTTTGAACTTTGAACAAACTCCAAATGTCTTTGTCTGCCATAATTGGGGCTGTAAATTTAATATCATCATCTACTGCAATGAATTCTTCCCACAATACAATAGGATAGTCCAATGCGACTGGTGTTTTCAGAATTTTTTATTCCTAGAAGGGAAATCTTTTTGTGTTTAGCGACTTTAATTTTGCTTTAAGAGGGGGGTGGGGTGAAAATACATATTAGTTTGTTGGGATCGTTGTATTATTTTGTGTTAAACGATATTTCATCTTAAGTGTTTTCGTGTTAAACATATCTCAATGTATATCAGTATTGATTGCTATTGATACATACACATATTATCATGTAATCTCTCTCTCTGAGAGAGATTACATGATGAAAAGAAGCAAGAATGTTCTACTATTCATTATATGTCAATAATTACTTGCTTGAGCTGCAGTTTTTACTACATATTTACTAATATACTCATTTGTAGAGATTATAAAAGGTAAACAGGATTGGAAGTGATTTTATAAATCCCTTTTTTTAAAGTGTGTCTTAAGATTAGCGTTAAAAAATTGTAATTGACTTTTGATTAAGGCTACAAATACAATAAATGGGCTCTGAATAGTTTAAATGTAAATATCTTATTTTTTAATTTTTAAATAACATTTCAAAATGTTTGAAATTTGAAATGTAGTAAGTTTAATTTATCTGATTTAAAACATATGTTAACATAATTTTTAAAATTTAAAGCTGAATGACTTCTTACCTGTCATGAAGCTCTATGATATACTCTATCCAGAAAAAGAACCTTTACCATTTCCAGATGTAACCAAAGCTAGTAGTATTCATGCTCTAGCCGTTACATCTGTATGGATTCATCTCATGAAGAAAGCTCAAGTGGAACAAATCAGCCTACAAAGAAGGTTACCAGTGGCACTCTCAGGCCATTTAGAGTAAGTTTAGCTGTTTTTGGTGCATTGCTAAATTTTTTTTATTTTTGCCTTATTTATGAAATTTAGAACTTAAATTGGATCCTGCTTTGAGGTAAAGTTAGAATTAATATCAATAACTTAGCAAATATGTAAACATTCGGCAATTTACTTAGAAAAAAGCTTATAAGTTGCTTTGGCTTTATTATACTAAGTATTCTATATACTGTATAGTGTATCGTATTTGAGAAATGCATCCACATCTTTGTTATTAAGCTCGCATGTTTTTTCTTTCTAATTGTATATTGCTTGTGAAATGTTTATAATCCTTTACCATTCTTTAATTACCATGAAACATATGATGTTAATAAATGTATGAAAATGAGGAAAATATTTGCCAATTTTTTGTGTGTGTTGTTGTTGTTTCTAATGCCACCTGTCTGATGGTGTCAGATCGAGGCCCATGAAAGTCATCATGGCAAGGGGCTAGGTGTACGCCTGTTGTTAGCTTTTAGCTTTGAGCACCATGCAGGTGACAGTATGATTTGGCTTGGTTCATACACGATAGATGGCGACATCACTTATCTCCACTTCCACAATTTAGGCATGGAACTGGAGGGGAGGGAAATATTCTCCAGCCCCCTGCACACCTGGTTTCAGCTACGACCACCGACAAGACTTTCAGACCCACTGATTCAACAAGCACATACTCCTTGTGTACTTGGAAGGTATTTGGTGGCATCGAACCCAGGCCTTCCAGTCTGGACGGCCCCATTTTTTTCCGTTGACCATTGAATGATATCCGACTTTTGAAATTAAATTATATCTAAAATTATTAATAACGATAAAGGAAACTATATAGAAAATTTTGTGTTTTGGATCTCAATATGAAAAAGTCTGTTCCAAATGTCTAACCATACAGTGCTATCCACAAATCTGTTTGAGTTTGCAACACTTACATTCTGCATGTACTTCTGATTTAGTGCACTGTAACTCTTTTTTTTCACATATGAAGTCTGTTCTGAAAGGAATCAGGTTTGTGAGTCTTTGGAAGCTATTGAGAAGAAAATGTCACAGCTGTTAAAATTGTTATCTGAAAACGAGTTGAAAGAAGTTTTTGGCAAGTGGTGAATCAGAAAAGGTTGATGTATGAGGGCCAATTGGAAATACACCGAAGAAAAAATAAATAAAAATAGAATTTAGATAAATGATAATAAATATGCTTTTTAGAGCATTCTCATTACTTTATAGACAAATCTTGCTACATAGCTATCTTAAATATATATCCTCTAATTTTATATTCAATTTGCTTTAACTAAAATATTTCTATTTTAGGTATTTACAAAACAGCCTAAGCAGTGATAATTTATCTCATACATTAAATACTGATTATAGGATACCACTGTTGTGTAATGCTTGTAAGTTTTAACATGAAATATTTTATTTGTATCTTATTTTAATTTATGGTTTCTTATCATTATAATCTTTTTATTCCATTATTTTGCCATGTAATAGATAGTACAAATCAGGAATGTTTTACAAGGCCTATGGCAATTCTAGTAGAAACTGTACAAGGTACCGCAAAGCAACAGGCTTCACTTACTGGAGGTGTTGTTTCAGGTCCTATAAACCTTTATCTATGAGTGTTCTAGACTCGTTGACCGTGCATACTAAAATGAGGTAAATTAGCCTTATATTTATTTTATTATTAACTAGTCTATTATATTAATGGAAATTATTGAAATTTAATTGTCAACTGAATTGTTAAGATACTTTATTTTTAAACTTGGACTAAAATCTATTATTGTTACTGAATTTTATGTGTGTTTTAAAAAGAAATTACACAATAGCATATGTTTAGTTTTGATTATTAACATTTATTTTCAAATACTGTAAATTTAAATTGAAGCTCAAGAATTAAAAAGTAGTGTAATTTAAACAAAGACCGCTTCTCTTTCTTTTTATAATTCTGATATTCTTTTTATTGGTCAGTCATAAAAGTATTTGTTTGACTGCTGATTTCTTATTTGTATGTCTTACTGTATCTTTTTAATGAAAGTATTTAAATGTGACTTTTTATGTAAAATCAATAAATAAAATCTTGTACAGAAATTTTTTCTAGTACTAGTTTCATTCTAGTACTAATATTCAGAATTGTTTAAATTCTTTTTTTGAATCTATGAGTTTCCATGGAGATGCTTCAGAGTAATTGTTAATACAACATTAAAGTTTTATTCACAAATGAATGCCAATTTATATTTTTGGGAATATTTTCAGAGATAATCAGTTATGTTCTTATGCATAAAATGCTAATAAATATCCTCACCTGACAATACCTTAGAAAACTATTTTTATAAGCATAATATGGTTTATTATCAAACTGATATTGACTAATGTTGTGGTTGTTGTGCATTTCATCCTGGGAAAAGATGAGATAGATGAACAGAAATATACAGTACAATCACAGAAGAATGTGGACTTTATTACAAATAAAGATAGCAATTTTTTTAAAAAAGAAATTTTTTTATATTGAGAACTTGTCAATTTTGTGTGTTTTCATTATAATTTTAAAATTGGATCATATTTACGAGAAGGAAGGATTTGATGCTTCATCTGTCTTTTTTTGTAGTCTAATTCACAATGTAGTTACGCATGTCATGAAACTGGCTCAAGCAAAGTCAGCATATGTTTTATCTCCAGCACTTATGGAAACATACAGCAGGTTATTGGTGTACAGTGAAATTGAATCATTGGGTATCAAAGGATTCTTAAGTAAGTTTTTGAAGAAAGTATTGTTAAAATTGAATTAACAGTATGATGTAGAATCATATATTTCATTTATTTTTTAATGTTTTTTGGTAAAAGGAGTTTTAGTTGTTCATCGTTATTTTAGAAATTTCACAGATTCAAGACTTGATTTTAGCAAACTTTTGTTAAGTGAAACAAAAGTTTTTGATTTTTAAACAGATTAGGGCTTTGAATATCTTTTGTGCTATGGATATATAAATAATGAGATGCTAGTTTAAGCTTTCTTAATGGTTAAAAATTTAAAAGTTGATAGCTAGTAGCTTTAGTCTAACTCTTATGGATCATTCATTTGAACTAGAGTAAATTATCAAATTTATCTAACTTTTCTTTACAAAAGATTAAAAAAAGTGTACATTTTACGAATATAAATTTTTGAGTAATTTTTGAAATGTTTGAAATAATTTTTTTAATTTAAAATTTGCAGTCTAAAAGTTATATTAAAATTAACTTTCAGTTTTTGGATATGTTGTCATTAATGAAAACAGAACTATGTTAAGAATCAAAGCTACTGCTGTCAAAAGAGGATCAAATGTGGTTATTAGATATATTTCATTTTTACTTCTGTCAAATATCATTTAGAATCTTAAAAAATTATGTTTGATAAATTATTCTTAATCAATAATATAGTTCTCATGTGACACTGACTTATACAAAGTATATTCTTGATTAGAAAAATCTTGGAAAAATAGATGACAGTCATTATTACAAAAACTGAATTTGACTACTTTTTTAGATTAGAACATTATTACATATTATATTTCTTAATTGAAAAATAACATTCATTGGAAGTTTTCATGTGTTATCTTTTTGTATAGTTATATCATATGAAATAGGAATAGCCTTTTACATATTTGGGGGGGGGGGATTTATAAAAATAAATTACAAATGTATGAAATTTTGCCTTTTAATTTGAATTTAGATTTTTAGATATGTTGTATTTGAAGACAATATCAACAATTGTATTTATATGTCAGGTTAATATTTATTTCATTGTTTTATAACATGTTGCAATTTAATGCCTCATTTATAGATTAAAATTTTAAAACTTGAAAATATTCTTTAAAGAAATTTTTGTTATAATTGTATTTATTTTGGAAATATATGGTTTATATTTAAAGATATATTTACTCTTGCAGCTCATTTATTACCAACTGTTTTGAAAAATCATGCTTGGGGAATACTACATACATTATTAGAAATGTTTAGTTATCGATTGCATCATTTTCAACCTCATTATCGAATACAGTTGCTGAATCATTTACACAGTTTGACTGCTGTTACACAAACAAATCAGACTCAACTTCATTTATGGTAAGTTTCTGTTGATGATTTATTTTTCAAAAAGGAAGCATAGCTTTAAAAAAATATACAGTGAAAATTGTTTAACATGAAACTGAGGGGACTAAAATCTTTTTTCAAGTTAAACGATATCACAAAAAAAAACAAAAAAAAACATATATTTTGCAAAATAAAAGCACATTTTATTTACAAAGATATGTGTATATGCATATATTTAATAAAAACTAATAAAACAAAAACATTCAGAAGAACTTTATGAAATTAAATACAAAATTGAGCAACACCAAAATCTTTACAGATTTCCGTGTTCGTCTTCTATTTTTGATCAACAATCTTACTAAATTCCATCTTCATTTTAAATGAAATAGAAGTTTGCTTTTCTCCTGAGCTGTTTGTTATTGCGCTTGTAAAAAAAAATCTTCTAAAATAAAAAAAGATGTGAACCAAACTTACTAATTTTTAGTCCATTAATGAGACACAAGATAGTTTGAGTAGGGAAAGTAGCTTAAATAAACAAAATTGGCTCATGT
>BMAO01026704.1:0-27210 GCA_019973975.1 Trichonephila clavata
GTTTAAAACACTTCAACTATTATACAGAACATACACAAAAAAATTCAGTTCATTATTTTCAAATCTTTTTGAGCAATCGCGTTGTCCCCATTTGAGCATTTAAAAAAACACATTTCGAGTAAAACCCGTTTTAAAAAATGACATCTTGCTAAAAGTAATGACATCTGCTTTTACTAAAACACTTGTAGTCTTTGTTCTAGTGAACGGAAAATAATAAACTTAGTATTTTTTAAAGCTAATAAGATGGCCTGTAAAAAGTTGTCAAATGTTGGCAAAATTCCCAATTTTAGGGTAGTCAGGATACCTTAAGAACGACTGTGGAGCTCATTTAAGGCCACTATTCTTATTTTTAAAAATAATATTGATAATTCTTTGTCGTTGTCTAGATGGCCATCTAGCCGCAAGTCCTCTCGTGAGGTTGGTGGGAGGGAAAGAAAACCGGGAGGCTTGTGAGCATCTCCAGGGTGTTTTCCCTCCAAATTAGGGTAGAAACGAGCCAAATCGTATTGTCACCTTTATGGGGAGTGACAGGTATAAAACCATCCCTTTGCCGCCATAAATTTTGTAGGCTTCGATCTGACACTGCCAAAAAGGCGGTAACATCTACAAGTTTGCGATGCAAGGAATATATTTTCAGAACTACCATATTAACATCGAAATAAAAATACATTGCAATCACACACACTATCAATCAGCTCGCTGAAATATTGTCGCACTTTTCTAACATATGGTAAAATTTACATTCCAGTTAGTGCTATATTACATAAATGCTGTGACGCATTTTGAAGCGAATACAGAAATTAAACAAAAAGTATTTTGGGTTTAATTTTAGGGTTCATTTATCAATCTTTCTGTAGACTCGTGTCAAACGTTTTAAAGAACTCTAACAAACATTTGATATAACATATAATTAATTACTCTAAGTTCCTTAATTAATGCTCTTTTGCTTGGCAGTGATTTTATTCTATGCTGATGTGTTTATTTTTAATACAGACGGTGGATTTGCTGAGAATAGTTATCAATCATTATTACTCATCCACTGTTTAAAAGTGGTAAGGTTTATTCAACGAAAATGAAATTTCAAAATTAAATAAAAGGGTAGAAATGACCACTTTCGACTTTCTTTGATAGTTTACAGCTCTTTTTTACCATAGTAGTATTTTTTAAAATAAATAAAAGTCTAAATGTATAAAAGAATATTTGAATAAATAATGTTTACTCCCTATATTTGTATTCTTTAAGCGAGTCACTTTATTTTAGAACTTTTTTAAGATAGCAGTAAGCGAGAATTATGTTTATTCAATTATTATTGAACTTTTTTTTTTTTTTGAAAAAAATATAGTTTCCAAATGATCGAAAGCATATACAGCTTCATTGGCACTTAAATTTGTTTTGAAAAATACCAAGAAGGGTAATTACAAAAATCTGAGCAAAACTGCAAATATTTCTTTAAAAAAAAAATTAGATGGAAGACTGAATATTTAGAAATGCTGAATAGATTAAATTTATCAATGAAGAATGCAAATACAAAAAAAAAATTTCTCTTGAGAATAAACCCGTCAAATTCACGAGACAGGTAATAGTTATTTTCTCTTCACGAAAAATTAGCTTTGCACTGGAACTGAATGCTATTAACCCACGAGAATTAGCCCTTAATTCTGTAATGAGTGAACACGCGTATGATGCTTTATCTTTTTCTCATTAAATTTTGCATGCAAATAATCATTTTGTTTGTATATGTACAGGGTGAGGCAAAAAAAATCGGACAAATTTCTTGCCTCCTAGAATAGTGAACGAATTTCTTTTTAATAGGTATTTTCATGTTTCTTTATCTACCACGTTCATAATAAAATATTTTTTAATGCGTTTCATAGTTTTTACTTTGGTTTTTATGTGTTTGAGTAATTACGTGCAAAAGGGATGCTATTTTAAAGTTGTTTCAGCAAAGGAAATGACATTGTGAAATCATTCGTTTGTTTAATGTACCTCGGCGAACAATCTGAAATGGCTGTTGCAATCTGCCATTTCAAAGAGCTTGGCAATGATGGTCGACGTCCAGAAAGTGGGCGAAAACGCACTATAAACACTTCAAGGAATCGTAAGGCCGTCGAAAAGCAAGTCCAGAGAAATCTGAGGTTTTCCATGAGAAAATCGCTCTTGACATGGGAAGAAGTGATAGATCGGTGAGGCGAATACAAAACGGAGCTTGGACTGAAGCCTTACAAATTACGAAAATTCCAGTTCCTTACTGAAAGAAACAAACTCGTTCGGCTCCGAAGATTTCAAAAGAGTTTGAGACAAGTCAGCGCTGAAAGAGATTCCTTTTCACTGATGAGAAGCTCTTTATAGTTCAACAAGTTCATAATTACCAAACCGATATAAACTGGTCTATGGACACTCCAAGCACCTCGGCAATTGTTGATCATCACCAATATCCAAAGTCGGTCATGGTGTGGGGCGGAATATGCGCAAGTGGCAAAATACCTTTAGTTTTTGTGGAAGAGGGAGAAATCAATCAAAAAGTGTATCAGAGGGACATTCTTGAAGCTGTTGTACTTCCATGTGCCTAAAAGCATTTCGGAAATGCAAATTGGACGTTTCAACAAGACTCTGCACCAGGTCATAAGGCCAAAAATTTAAAAGAGTGGTGCCAGGTGAATTCTCCAGATATGATATCATCTGAAGAATGGCCGCCCTACTCGGCGGATATCAATCCCTAGGATTACAGTGTATGGTCCATTTTGGAGTCAAGTGCCTGCACTAAACCACACAAAACGTTAAACTCTCTAAAGCAATCATTTCTGCGGGAATGGGATAGGTAAAATATTTGAGGACTATCGCTAAAAATTTCTGCAAGCGTTTGCGCCTCTGCATTGCTGCAAATGGCGGTCACTTTGATACCAATTAAATTTATTTATTAGTACAAGTTTACTCGTATTATATTATTTCTTATATTTTGTTAATTTCTTAATTTTTTTATAAAGTTGTTTAAAAAATTGTGTGTCCGGGTTTTTCGCCTTACCCTGTATTTTTAATCTTTGTAACTTTAGTTTGGTCGTGTAGTGTGTAAAGTAAAAAAAAAATTCCGATAAAAATGAAGAATTATTCCGTATGTGTTAGTTGAGCAAATCTCAAACAGCAAGGCATGTGATAACATTACTTGGTAGGCGCGAGCGTATAAAAAAGTCGTAAATAAAAGCAAAAAGCAAGCAAAACAAAATACAATCTGACATAATAAAAATTAAATACATATTTACCCTGATATAATATTCTTATTAATGTATCATTACTGCACAATTCACTTGATAATTAATTTATCAATACTAAATTAAAAACAAGTTTAATAATTATTTGCACAAATGTCCAATAGCTTGCGCAGATGGTTGCACAAGTGTTCACGAAAATGCCAAATATGTTGGAGATATATGATAGAACAATACAGACTAGACTATTTTTCTAATGACATTTGTACTTTTAAAAAGGGATGATAGAGAAAATAAATATTTATTTTAATAAAAATTTATTTTGCAATATGTTTAAATTTAAAAATTAGAAAGGGAAAGAAGCATAATACTCGTCCTATTAACGAAAAGAAAATTGTGTGAAATATCTGATACTTAAATGCAACATTTACAAAATGTAATACTTATCTCGATAATTTGTATATATTATAATTAAGGTTGTATTGTAGCTTAAGTGTCAAAGTACATTTTTATTGCATTACATGCATTCCCGTTGAGACACACTGGGCAAAAATACCTTGTAATCTTCCTTCTTTTGCTTTGTACACATTGGACATGATTTTGTAGGCATCCTTTTTTTCTGTGGGAGGAATATGTTCAGAGCAATGAAATGCAGTTGTATTTGCATTATAGTTGCTGTTTTTTCCTTTATTGCTGCTGTTGTCCTCACATAAATGCATAATAACTGATTCCCTAAATTGACGCTCCCTCTATTTCTTTGGTTATAGAACTTGTACACATTCTGAAGAAAGATTTCGTAGGGTAGCGCGATTTTCTTGTAGCTCCATATGGTTTACCTGTGGTCTGCTAATAAATATACTTATTAGTTTATTTTTATTATTTTAAACTCTTTGTAACTGCCATCACCTTATAGGTTTTCCCAGTGAGGATCCTGTATGAAAATTTTACATTACACGAATGACTGTCTCCAGATGAAATTAGGTGACGAGCTTGTAAAATCAAGCAAAACGAAAAGAAAATCTTTGTGTATGAAGATTTTTATTGAAAAAAAAAACACTACGAGATAAATTGTAAATGGCATTCAACTCAGAAATCTTGTTCAGCAACGCCGGTCTACAAGTTATTTCGTGGTGTTTTTTTAAAATAAAAACTACTCTAAATTCTATATAATACAATATTATATCAATAACTTAATATTATAACATCTTGTTACATTGGGTTCAGTCAATGGGTTAAATTACAAAGCTAAAACTACAATCAGAATGCCTTCCGGAAAATATTTTAATCTTTGCTGGTATCTTATAATGCAATATGATTTAATACAGTGTATTCAATTTCAAAATATTAAATATCTTCATAAATTTAACTGACAAAAAAAATCCTTTTTTGAACCGTTTTCATATGGATAATTCGGAATTATTCAAACTCGCCTGTAATTCACATTTTTAATTATTCATGTTGAAAAAAATAAAGTATATAAAGGAAATTTTTCAAATTTAAGTTATTACTTTTATTACAATCCCCCTTTTTTTTTATAATGACAAAGCATTTCTGGATATAAAAATAAAAATCTCTAATTTATGCTGCTCAAAACAATTAAAGGATGTGAGGTTATGGATGAATCTTGCGGCTTTGGAATTACTTAGATAACTGATACATTATCAACAGATTTAGTAAGCTATATGAGGGGGAAAATGACATGTGCTTAGGGGGAAAATGCATTTTATTGAGTATTAGAATACAAAAGAGAAAAAACAATTAATGCCGATGAGAAAAAAACGAATGAAAAAGGTGTTTCCTTGAAAGAAAATAATTTTTAGTTGGAAGTATGATTTTCCATCATAGCCAGAAACGTTGAACACCTTTGAGGCAGGGAGTCAATGAAGCTATTGATGAGTATTTTGTCCCACTCCTTTAGAAGACACCTAGTCAATCCACAGAGAGTTTGTGGGAGTCGTAGACAGACAGCAGCTCACTTATGTAGAATTTTCCAAACAGGCTCTATCGAGTTAATGTCCGGAGAATACGCTGGCCATTCCAATCGTATAAATCCATCCTAGAAAAGGAAATCCTCCACCAAATTAGTCCGATGTGGCCTGCAACTGCTGTTCATTAACATGGCATGTCTCACTGCTGTAGCATAAAGAGGAACAGCGATAAGGTCTAAGGTCATAGCGATAAGGTCAAGAAACCGCCAGGGATTGTTCATTATAACATGTTCATTCCAGATGAATATACACCTGTTATTTGGAAAGCAAAAATGAGACTCGTCAGAGAAAAGAATAGTGTGCCATTTACTTCTCCTCCAGTTCACATGCACTGCTGCCTCTCCTGCCGGGGTGAAGGGTCATACACATAATATTGGTCGTCGAGACAGTTTTGAACAGATTATGTTGAAGCTGTCGTACCAGTAGCTGAGCAGAGGTGTTACTGAAGAAGATGCATTCATATTTTGGTGTGTTAAAGAGATGTGTTAGCTTTAAAAACCGATCATCATTGAACATTGTTGCACGCTCACAACTTTGCCCTGTTGGTCTTCGGCCTGCATTTCCAGTTTTTAAATCGTAGAAATCAGTTTGCTTCAGTCGCTTTTGATATTTCTGCATGTGTTTGCTCCCCTAAACTACCAACAACTCTCCAAGCTTCTGATTCTGTTAAATGCGACTACAAAACATCTCACTCATCAAAACAACACGTTTACTGAATTTCGGTCCTTATTTTCTGATTTGTCTGAAGGAGATTAGATCTCGGTACTTTCCCTTCCGTAAGCACGTATGTAACTTACCGCTAGACCAAAACGATCACTTCAGTCCGGAGGTACAAACTGGTTAATATAGATACCGCCACCACACACTCCTCTACCAGTAAGTCGGTAGGCGAACGAGCAATATCGTTTCGAGCGTGTGAGTTGTTGTAGCAGCGTCAATAGGCTCTGACGGCTTGTTTGTTGCGTCATTTGGTTGTGACAGTTGCAAGTTGCATAATTCGGGTGTGACGGCTGTTGGTTGCGTCATTAGGGTATGACGGCCTGTTAGTTGCGTTATGTGTCTGACGGCTTGTTGCAATTGCGGTGGATAGATTGTGCCACGACCGCTGCGTGAAGGTTATGTTTTTTCAAAGATCAGCCAGGCTCACCAATGAAGGAGATTCAATCTCGGCACCTTCCTTTCCTTAAGCACGTAACTTACCGCTTCATTCTGGAGGCAGTTACTGGTTTAAATAGATACACCAGCCACATGACTTTCATTAAGTTAACAGCCAAATTTCATTTGGTGCCAATAAAGTATCATTTTTGACGTCGCACTCAAAGTTTGCATACTCCAAAGTTTCAAAATGAAAAAACATAGCATTTGTAATTTCTTCTTTAATTTTTTGCAAAATAAATTGCTTTCAGCATTACTTTATGTAAGATTTACAATATCCTTTAATTTTTTTGAACATTGTTGTTTATAACTGTGTAATCTGGCAACTATATATAATTCTGTGTTTTGCAATCAGTGATAAAATAATTAAAAGTGGTAAGGGAAATATTTACAGCGATTAAATTTATATTTCTGATTTTGTAGAATCTCTCAAAAACATATCAGCGAGTTTAATTATTAAACATTATCGCAGATATTTTGTTAACATATACTTTGAGTTAGTACCTGTAAACGGTATAGTATACATTCTACATGCTTTAAAATTAGAAAAATGATTTATTTTTCCTATTTTTTAAAATTCCAAAGCATGTAAAATAGAAATCAAATCTCCTGATTGCAGAAATTTAAGAAATTGTTGACTAAAATAGTTAGCATTGCTGTACGACAAATAGCTAAAGATATTGATATTGTATATATTGCTGGTAAGAAATGTTTTGAGAAAACATTTTCTTCTGGTTACATCAACTGATAAAATTTATCCACTGTTTTTTTTAAAAAAAATCAACAGTATGGAAAATACACAGTATGATTTAAGGAGAAAGAAATACAGAAGATATTGTCAGTCAAAGCAGGCACTACGAATGACGATGCACATTAATAACAATAACGGTTATGTCGACATGTCCACTCTTCCTTTTATTTCTTTTTATCATCTAAATTCTTGCTTTGAACAGTCGTTGAAATTTCTTTTTATTCTTTATTCTTGTTTTTCAAATCTCTCTCTCTCTCTCTCTCTCTCTCTCTCTATCTATTTATATAAAGGAGAAAAGCGACTCACTCACTGACTGACTGACTGACTGACTGACTGACTGACTAATCACGATATCTCTGGAACTATTCAACCTACATACTTGAAATTTGGTAGACATGTTCCTTTCATAGAGTAGACATCAGCTAAGAACGGATTTTCCGAAATACGAAACGTAAGGGGCGTTACGGGGGTTAAGGGGTGTTATAAATAATTGTTTCCATGTTTAAACTACTCAATGTACAGTTTTGAAATTGGGTTAGCAGATTCCTTTCATACAGTAGAGATCCGCTACAAAATGAGTTTGGTGAAAAATCGTCCCCAAGTGGCGGTGCAGGGGCTTAGGGGGCGTTATAGATAATTATTTTCATTTTAAAACTATTTGACGCACTGTCTTTAAATTTGATAAATAGATTCCTTTCGTAGAATAATGATCAGTTACAAAACGGGTTTTGTGAAAACAGACTTCTAAGTGGCGTTGCGGGGGATTAAGAGGCGTAATAGATAAATATATCCGTTTTTAAACTACTTCACCTACCTGCTTGAAAATTGGTAGGTAAGTTTCTTTCATGGAGTAAATATCCGCTACAAAATGGGTTTTTAAAAAATTGACCCAAGGGGTGTTGCGGGGGTGGGGGGGGGGGGTTTAAGGGGCGTTATAAATTCCGATTTTTTAACTATTAGACGTACAGTCTTGAAACTTAGTAAGCAGATTCCTCTCATAGGGTAGAGATACGCTACAAGATTGGTTTCGTTAAAATTGCCCCCAAGTGGCGTTCCGGGACTTAAGGGGCGTTATAGATAATTATTTCCATTTTTAAACTATTAGACGCATAGTCTTTATATTTGAAAAAAAGATTTCTTTCATAGAGTAGAGATCAGCTATAAGAAGGTTTTGGGAAAACAGACCACTAAGTGGCGTTGCGGGGGATTAAGTGGCGTAATAGATAAATTTTTTCGTTTTTAAACAAATTGACCTACCTGTTTGAAAATTGGTAGGAATGTTTCTTTCATGGAGTACATATCCGTTACAAAACGGGTTTGGGGAAAATTGACCCCAATGGGGTGTTGCGGAGGGTTAAGGGCAGATATAAGTAATTATTTCTATTTTTAAACTATTAGACGCAGAGTCTTGAAATTTGGTGAGCAGATTCCTCTCATAGGATAGAGATACACTAGAAAATGTGTTTTCTGAAATAGACCCCTAGGTGGCGTTGCGGGGGTTCAAGGGGTGTTATTGATAATTTTTTTTGCATTTTTAATTTATTGGACGCACAAATTTTGCTAAGCAGATTCCTTTCATAGAGTGCAATTCCCCTACAAAATGGGTTTTGTGAAAACAGACACCGAAGTGGCGTTGCGGGGGCTCAAGTGGCGTTATAGATAATTATCCCCATTTTTAAACTATTAGACGTACAGTCTTGAAGTTTGATAAGCAGATTCCTGTCGTAGAGAACCGCTACAAAATGGGTTTTGCGAATATCAACTACCAAGTTTAATTTTGGGAGATTAAGAAGCGTAATCGATAAATATTTCCATTTTTAAACTATTTGACCATCCTGCTTGAAAATTGGTAAGCATGTTATTTTCATGGAATAGAGTTCCTCTAACAAAGAGTGAAACGAAAATTGACCCTAAGGATGGTTGCGAGGGGTCAAGAGGAGATACAGAAAAATATTCCTGTTTTTAATTGTTAGACCCATATACTTGAAATTTTTTAAGCATGTTTCTTTTGTTGAATAGGGAAGCACTAAGAATGTATTTTAAGTAAATAAAGTTCTGCGGAGTGAGTGAGTGATTTTGGGGTTTATTGGCGCTAGAGCCGATTTCGGCTATACTGCGCCAAACATTTGTTTTAATATCTGTGGTCTAGACGGGAAGAGAGAAAGAAAGAATGAATTGAATGACAAGAAAGAGGGTCGAAAATAGAGAAGGATCACTAGGGTACCCGGGTTCGTGAAGCCCGTGTTTACCAAAGACAGTAAACCCCGTGGGAAAAGATCACTAGGGCACCTCGGATTGTGACACCTGTACTCACCTAAAGAAGGTGAGCCCCCTGAGGGGAAAGTTCTGCGGAGGGGTGCAGGGGTTACTGGACGTATTGACACAAAAAAAATCCTTTTTTCGAGCTATAAGGACTATAATAATGAAATTTGGTTTGCATTTTTCTTTTATTGAATTGAAATCCGCTAAGAGAGGTTATTTTGGATAACGGCTCTCAACACACACACGGGATTACGGGGATATTGATAGTAAAACTTTTGTTTTTTTCTGTTTGATTTAGACTTGAAATTTGGCTTGCATGTTCAATTTACGGAGTAGAGATCCACCGCGAAAATTGGTTTTGCGGGAATCCACTTGGTTTTTGGGTTACAAAAGAGCAAACATCATTCTATACTTCAATTTTAGAGATTTTTAGAAAAATACAAATTAGATGAGTTCTGCCCTTTTTATTTATCAAGAGGTGCCAGTTACAGGTCTAAATATATTTTTCAATACAATCGATTTCTTAATGCTAGGACTTAGATATCAATAATTTATACATAAGCAGTAAAAATTTATAAAACATCATGAAATACCCAGCGAAGCGGGCGGGTAACAGCTAGTATATATATATAGAGAGAGAGAGAGAGAGAGAGAAAGCCTTTACAATAGTAAAGAAGAGTTCCTCATTATCAGGATGAAGGATTTATTGAAAACATCGGTTGGATTTTTCAAGCTGGTAGGGCTATTTATCACTTTGCTTTTATAGCTTTTTTTTAGTTGAATATTTTTTATTTTAGTTTTAAAACATCACAACTGTTGTGCATGGATGCGCATATCCCTCTATAAAAACATATAATTTAGTCGGAGTACTTAGAGTGTAAATTTGACAAGTAGAGATGATTTATGTGAGTTATTTATGTTTTTTTTTAAAGTAGTGTTCCTTTGAACTTTTTTTGTTTGAAATGGCTGTTTTGGAAATCAACACAAAAATTGTACAATTGGTTGGTTTTATGATGGTTTATCTATAGTTATTTATTTTATTATCGAAAAATAGAAAAGCTAAGAAAATTGAAATTGTCACTTTATTATGTAAAACGATACAGGCACCGAAATTTTCATTGGTTATTAAAAAAAGATAGGAAATTTCATTAGATAACACAAAATGTAGAATAATACAATTTTCTTAAATTCCTGCATATACTAGACTATTACCTTTACCTTTACCTTCTCGCTTACCACTGAATGTCTTGTACTTACGCAGCATCTTCTTGTTGGATGGTGGGAAATATATGACACAATATGTATACAAGCCATTATCCATGGCAAAGTTACAAATGATGAAAATAAAGACCAACCGACTGATATTTATTTCAGACCCTATGAGAATTACATTGCACACACACATGCTCTATACATGATCAAAAGAATCCAAACACTTGTATGTTTTGCTTTTCTCTCAAATCGTTCGAAACTTATTATGATGTTGGGTCTCCTTGTATTGCAGAAACAGTTGCCTCTCTGTGATAAAAGGCCACCCATTACTTTTTCTATTGTTGCATTAGGAAATGCAGCTATTCTTGCCGAGTGAGTGAATGTATGGTTTGATGGCGCAATAGCCGATTCCGGCTAAACTGCGCCAAACATTTGTTACCATTCTTGCCAAAGAGCCCTGGTTTGTTCTGTCACCAATTTGGGGCGTTGTAATCTAGCTCCAAGTCGACGGTCTAATTCAACCTAAGGAATTTAATTCTGGGCTTTGAGCATGCCTGCTATATACCTAAAGATCCATGGTAACAAACCAATTCTACACTGATACTGCAAGATAGGTAGAAGCATAGATAGGGCAGATAGGGCAATGGTTGAGCAATATAGACTTGAACCTATTCCTGTTTCAACAGGAATGGGCCTTCTCAGAGCTGTTGACACAATGCTGGCAGTGCGAAGTAATCCCAAATGATGAAACAATTTTTCTTTCTATGTTTTTCATTGGTCCCAAACGAAAGAGTTCACGCTAAATATCATGAGAAACACCCAAAATATTATGCTTACAGAAAATATCATTTGCACTAGGAATTGTAATACCGGTATGCCAAGATACCGAATACCGGTATTTTGAGTTATCTGAACAATTTTGTAATACCGGTATTTACAAGTTTAAGTCTCTTTTTTTCGGTATTTACTAAAAATTTTTTTAAAATTGTATCCACTATATGTTCAGGAATCCCCAACATAGCAAAATAGTATACGTCTTTGTTTTTACGTCTCTTTAACGGGCAAAACTAATTATACTGTGAATATAAAGTTGCATCGTACAATCAGGAGAAGTGTTAAAAAATGGAAATCATCTTAGGAGGTCAGCCCAAACGATTCTATTACAGCTCAGATCTCTTCCGCACACGCCCATGATTCGTAGTCTGATATTCGTATCTGTGAAGACAAGTTTGTAGTTTTGAAGAAAGTGCGTAATATATTTCGATAGTTTTTAAAGTGGTGAGTTTGTTATTCACATTGTATTATCATATCAAACTTATGGGTTCAAATTATTTTTCAGAATCGTTATACACATGCTCATAAATAATAACTCATAGTAATGAATAAGAATAACCTTAAAGAGCATACAAAATCAGTTGATAATACTTCTGTTTGGTTTTATTATTTATATGATGAAAAGAAAATTGTGGCACAATGTAAAATTTGAAAAAAAAAAAGTGTCTAAAAAATTTCAGCAAACCAAAATGTAATACAAAAAGACGCTTTATCTAAAACCATCCGACGAGAAATCGATTTGTTTGAAGATGAAGAATTTAGAGGTAAATACTTGAAAAAAGTATATTGTTGCGTAGCTAATAGTACCACCAACTAGCGTAGATGCTGAATGACCGTTTTTGAAGAATCTAACTTTTGCCCAAATTACGTTTCAGGTATAATGACACTACAATTCATGCATGTTTCTTAAGGTCGCATTTGAAAAATTTGTTATAGTACCACAGACTGTATAGTAATATTTACACTTTTTTGTATGATTTAAATAAATAAATTGTTCCTTTCCTTTTTGTAATTATAAATAAAACAAATTTTTGTGACATTTACGCTCCCTAATAAAACTGGCAAATAAAACAAAGAAACACATGTGTTTTATTTTCTCTCTTTCTAAAATTTCTACTACCGGGGTATTAAAATCGGTATCCCGATATTAATATCTAAGAATACCGAATAGTGGTATCGAACTTTTGGTCCGATATTACAATCCCTAATTTGACCATTAGGCAGTTAATTTCATAGCTTTCACCAGGAAATCTTCACTGTCTGTCTCTACCACCAGAGGACTGCCAGATAATACATACATAGTTTCCTTTCTGTCCGGAAAGAAAAATTATTTTCTTGTAAGTGCCAAATTTCTATTGCGAAGAGAGTGCAGCCAGATTAGACTTAAAAGGTGTAAATGAGTCAGGAGTGTAAGCTACCACGTGAGTTTTGAATAGGATAGGAACCTCCTTTATCTCATCCAACTAAACATTGAAGGGGGTATTTTTAAAGATATTACCATTTTCTCTCTTTCTTGAGGGAAGCTAGGTTTATTAAATGTTCGGTATTGCAGAATTTTTTTTTCGAAAATTTGTTTAGCCTTCAAATTGTCGGAAACACATACATAGCGATTTTGATGCAGAAATTGTAAATGAAACTGCGATCAAAATTGGTACATTTTTTAATTCTTTACATCATTTAGAAGCTGAAAATATACCTCATGCAGCAGAAAGTAAAAAAACGTAGTACTTTCATCTCTGGACAAAGTCGAGAAAGAAATCTTCCGAGTCGGGAATCAAAAAGAAATTTCCAATCAAAGGAATTTTTCCAGTTAATTAGTGCATAAGAATTAACTAATAGTATTTTTAGCTGTTGAATAAAAAATGTGTGATTTCCTACTATGGATATTTTTTGTGTACTTACTTATTATAGAATTTTCTAAAGATTATATTATTTCTAAATACAAAAATTTCTTTTTTAGGACCCCGATATTACGAACAAACCCGATTTAATGAATAAAATGCTTGGTTCCAATGAATTCGCTAAGCCGGGGTCCAACCATAGTAAAATTTGCGTTTAATATGTTTATTTAGTAAACGAAAAACATGCTATTAAAAAAAAGAAAATTTATGGAAAAATTAATGTTTTGTGCATTATGTTACACTAGCTTTTTCCTTCCAGTTAGTTTCTTCAGATAGCTCTTTAGAACACTTTAAAAATGCGAAAATATTACTTTCATTTCAAAAAGTGTGAATTGAAAAAAGATTTTCACTCTGAAGTAGGTGGATTCAGTGATTGCGTCTTGTTTCAAAGGATACATATTTCCTTTCGGGTATATTTATTGCTAAGCATTAATAAATTTGAACAATTTTTGAATGCATATTTTTCTTTTGGCGGCTTTCTGGCCTTTCCAATTAGAACTATTAAATTATAACCTTTCCAGTAACTTTTTTTAAAAAATTTTAAATATTATTTTTAGTTAAAGAATACTTTTTTTTATTCTAGAAAAAAGGAGCTAATCAATCCATTTTCATCAAAAAAATAAACAATAACAACTTATAGTGTGCGAAAACCATTACAAAAGATAAATTATTACAAAGGTTATTTAAAATTTATTTATTTTCCACGTATAGTAAATGTAGAATAATAAATCACTTGTTTGAAAAATCTATAAATTTTAAGGACCAGTACATGAGAATATATGCATGAGATAACAATACCCTCCCAGCAGGCATGATGGATATGACCCTTGTCTTGTACACGAGTGGTCTCGGGTTCGAATCCCAAATAAGGCATGAGTGTATCTTCGGGAAATGAAGTCGGACTTTTGCCTGAAATGGATTCCCGTCTTGAATGGAGACGGCTCATCCCTTCTGTTCTATGCTTGGATCATTGTTTGTATTAAAAAGTCTATATTCTTCTGTGTTTGTAATGCAGGTTCCTGTTCTTCCGTCTTCCATATGTATTCCAGGATAAAACACGAGAGCAACAAAAACCTAATCTTTACATCCTCTTTTCGGCAATATTTTACATCCATTATATTACAGAAGAGCGCTAACAGAATACTTCGTGTTGTTCTTCCGTTTGAGATCAGTATAATTCAAAAGTGTGTACATGCATACTTCCAGAAAGATTACTTTCTTTTGTATTAAATTCGTTCTAAATGTTCAAAAGAAAATAACTTCTTTCAGTAACTAGCAGAAATTTACTCCATAAATTTCAAAAACCCAGCACAAAATTAAATCGACAAGAACGTGATAAATATATATATTAGTATTGTTCCCTAAATAATGTGTAAATGCTTTAACTATCTGGCATGAGATAATAACAGGAATGTTCCCTAGAAATCCTTTGAACTCCAAATTCTTTAATTCAACAATATTCATTTATTCTCATATAATAGAGTTTTATTCGAGAGTACTTTACCTTTACTGGATTACTTAAGAGGATAATATAAAAGAAAAATGTTCCCTCACATTTATTTTATCCCCTTGGAGTAAAAGTAATAAAGCCTTAAGAAATGTTTGAGCCGGTTAAATATATAAATCAAAGATTGTTATGGCTCACTTCTGGTAGTAAATGGAGCGGATGGCGGAAGATAAATTTGGATCCCCCAAAGAAATTATAAAAATGAGATACGGCTTATCATTCCTCAGAAAGTTAAATGTACTTGAGTAATTATTTGTTTACATAACAGAAATTATTCTAAGCGTATAAAGTTAAGGAAATACGGAAACAAAGAAAAAGGGGTATAGAAATTGAAATTATGAGAATTATATATCAATCTCTCTCTCACTCTCTCTTTGTCTGTCTGTCTATCTGTCTATATGTCTCTATCTATCTGTCTGCCTATATGTATCTGCCAATTTATCTGTCTCTATCAACCTATCTATCTATCTATCTGTCTCTATCTATCCATCTGTCTGTCTATCTAACTATTTATATACCTATCCATCTGTCTCTGTCTATATATCTATCTAACTACCTATATATCTGCCTGTCTGTCTCTGTCTATCTATTTTGAATTTCAATTCAAACTTCAAGGAAAATACCATTGCTATTTTTTGAAAATAATGCAGTGAATTTTGTTTTCACTGCAATTATAGGAGCAGAAATGTGTAAGAAATTTAAGACATTAAGTAGTGATTGAGATTAATGAGTGATTGCTGGAGATTTTGCAAAGCGTTTGTTTTACATTATCGGGTTACTTTTTAAAACTATGCCTATGTAAAGTATAGTTCTTACTCCTGCTGTGTTTGGCCCAAATAGAGCACAGATAGATATTTTTTTCCTTCTTCTTAATTTTTCAAAAGAGCTAACAGCGTACAGGTTGTTAGTTTCAGTTCGTAAAACCTGGATTTTTCACAAATGCATAAAGAAAGTTTGGAATTAATGCGCGCAAATTACGTAGTTCGACGCTCCCTTAAAAGTGACGAATTTATGAGACGTGATATATATAAACAGTATAATAGCTTTTTATTTAACTAGAAAAATATCACACAATTCTGAACAGCACATTTTGAAAATAACCTACATCCAGACTTATTTGAATTAGATATTTAAACTACTTAAGCAGAAAATAAGATACAATTCTGCAAATTGAAACTACATGATATGTGAAGCTAAAAATCACCCAAACATTATTCTGCTATACAAAATATTAATCTCCATCTTGATAATTTTAAAAAATTGTGTTATTTACAAAAAGAGGAAATTCCATTCACTTCTCTTCTTTGTTTACTTTATAAACAATTAAAGAATTGAACTTGAATTCTTTGGAAGATAAGGAATCCATAGAATAAAAATATATTTATAAATAAGATTAGGTATGATCCTCTCATAGACCTAATTGTACTTATGTTGGAATTCTTACCTTTCTAACAGGCAGTTACGCGTTTCATCTTTCTTAAACTTTACTAGTTCAATCCTTTATTTTTAACAAAGGAAGCTCAACTAAGTAACTTGTGCATAAATTTTTACAAGGTAAAACTATAAATCACTAGTTTTTAAACTAATGAAACTATTTTCTGCGTTAAAACTAAGAAGGTACACTGGGTTCTGAAATTCACTAATCCTGTGAAATCTTGTTTGCTTCACTTATTCTAACTAAGAAAGAATAGTGTTTGGAAAAATGAAACTATGGCGTAAGTTTCCGAAGCTTAGTTTTCTTAAAGAATATTCTTTCGTTTAACCATTTCGTAGAAAATGCGTTATCAGAAACAAGAATCTTAGGCATTACAGAAAAATGCAAAGTTTAAGTAAGTTTAAAAATAGAGCTAATTTATTTTGTACATCAAAGTGTAAAAGTTGTTAACAAAATGGATGAATTCTACACCATAAATTTTACAATGATGTAGAAAAAGAGATAAACGTATAAAAGTAAGCAAACAGACTGCTAATTAATGAAAGACTTGTATATCTTAGAAATAATTGTTACTTATTATATCTCATTGAAAAAATTGTTCTTTTGCCTTTAAAGAAAACTTTGTGATTGTAACTGAATGTTTGAAGTGGGTGTGTGATGGACAGTGCTTAGATTATAAACTAAAAAATCAATGCAGAAGTACTTGCATCTAGATTTTTTTAAACTTTCCTTTTTATTAATAGAAGAATAATTAATGGAAAATTATTTCATTTGATTCAGTTTTATATTAAATAGAAATCCTCATAAAAATATATCTGTATCGTATAACAGACAAAAAATATATATATATGGAATTTCATGTGGGAATTTTATGATAAATTTTGCAATGATTTTAATGTTGTTTGCTTAAAGAATTAAAATTTTGTATATAAATTTCTTTTGATACATTTGCTAAAATTTTCTGGGTAAAAATTCTGTGCATATTATATTAAAATTTGCTTTTTTAAATAAAGGTTTATTTATATAGCTGAGCTATTCCTTCGAAATATATGTGAAGTTAATTTTTTTTGTTAACTGTATGCAATGCATCTTGTCTATTTTATTTAACCAATTATTAGTGAATTAAAGTTATTAAAGTTTACACACATATTGCATGTTTAGTTAAACTGATATCATAAGTAGGTATTGTATATGATGAAACATATGCAAAAAACAATTCTTATATTCATGAAATTGAACACAATTAAATATAAGCTATTTAAATGTATTCTTAAAACATCTTTTATTAAATGAGTAGTAAAAAAACTAACTTCATGTTTTTATATTGATCTTTTATATATTAATAAATTTAGAATGTATGTTTATTTTTTGTGAGCAAATTAGAAATGAAGACAAAATACATGCGTTAAATCACTTTTAAAAAGGAATCTATTTTTTTTTTAAAATTTAGAACACATTGGTAGACATAAGCTTCTTTGAGATCTTTTTATTGACATGGAATGCCTTTGTCCATAAATAGCTGGAAGCAAAAGATTTATTAAGAACTTTAAAAAACAACAACATAAAGTACGATATTATAAATTTTATTTCATGTTTATGTATGTATCAAAAGAGAATAAGTTCTTTCACACATTTAAAACATATTTTCCTTTACAAACAAGTATTAATTTATCGCAACTAATAATTGAGAATAAGAGATAAATTCTGAACAATATCAACTTTCAAATTCTGTGATGAAATAGTTTTTATTTAAACTTTTTCTGCTCCTAGCTGCCTAAATTATGTGAAAGAAACTCAAGTGGGTACTTTTTCCAATGACGTAACGTACTCCTTCGCCACCCCCGCATCGCGGGGGAGGCCAGGATTTTAGGGAGCCCAAAGCTTATCTGACACCTCTTTGAAATATCCTGTTAGGGGCCCAAAACCTGACTTTGCAGGAATACTTAATATTCTTCGTTTCGCCACTGACTTTTCAAATATTACAAGCTGATACCATTTGGTATCAAAATAATATAAGTATGTAAATTAGTTTTTATTTGTAGTCCTCTGGAGAAAAGCCACAAAAATATTTTTTTATTTTCTTCCGAGCATAATCTTTTCTCCTAATTGGATATCTAATGTTGTAAGGTATTAATGAGTATTTGATGTTCTTTATTATTTTGAGAAGTCGGAATCTGGTTTATTAAAAGAGCTAATCTCTTTATGCTTATTTAATGAACTAGCAAATTATGAGAATATTTTCATAATATTTCTTATATAATTTTCGAACATTCATTTCCAAAGAGGTTTTAACAATTATTTATAATATCAAAACACATTAGTATTTTTTTATATAAATTCAATGTTTCGTTATAAAATATCATGGATATTACAAAGAAAATTATAAGAAAATAAAAAAAAATTACATTTTTTTATGAATTTTGGTGTACACAAAAATTAAGCGCAACGTCGGAGAATCAGCACTAATTTGATTTGATTTACGTTGTACCATGAAACAACACGAGGATTATTGGCAAAGGATCTGGTAATTGTTAACTACGTGGGTGACATCTGGGCTAGCCACCTAACTCTCCAAACCTCCACGCTAAACCAACTAGAGGACTTTGAGTCACGACAGATTTAACGTACATCATCCCTTCTATAGGATGCATCCATGCAGTTGCACGAGGTATCGAATACGCGATTTGAAAACACTGGTCTCGAATTCATGACCACGTAGTTCACTCGTCTTCTGAGGGCATATTAGTGATATGTGTAAGAAGGGTTGACGAATTTAGGGTTTCAAATAGACGGTGTGAAACAATTTTAAAGTTTCTGAAAAAACTATTGCATGTTGCACACTAGTTTAAGTAACTTAAAGCTTCTGTTGCAGCGCGTGATCGGTTACTCTAATAATATATCTTCTCTCAACTGTTTTTTGCGACGAGTTTTTATTTTTTTTACAACAGAAATTTTGGTAGCATAAACTTTGAGTAGGACACACTAGAATACTAAAACTAAGATGTTATATTTTTAGGAAAAATTTAAACACTGATTTAGGACCGGGGCATATATGTCCCATCCATCCTGACCACTGGCACATATGTCTCCTATTAGTCTTCAGTGAGTAATTTTGTAAAGAAAACCAATGATTTTCTAGTCGTAAAAATTTAATTATGAATTGTATGGGTTGAAACACACACAATCAATGAACAATGGGACATTACACGTAGTGCACATTTTTTTAGAGCGCGATTCCTGCTTTTGTTGTGCCCATTTACGGCACCGTTTTTGTTATTACTGACATTAAGCTTCGTGATGTTTTGGTTGGGCGCATAGTTTCTCTACGGCGTTGATACTGTGTGTTGAGCTTTCCGGACGCCGTCAAGGCTTCTGCAAGAGGTACAAGGAAATCAAGAAGTAGGATTTTTCTATGTTTGAGTTCGCAGTATGCAATCCATGAGTTGACCACTGCGCTTATCAATAAGCGATAAATGCTTTTTGATGTGTAACATCTTTCCTCTCGATTGCAGGAGATTTGTGGGAGTGATTTCGTGAAAAGGGACGGAAATGCGTAACAGGAAGTTGGGGAAGCGCGCTCTATTCAGTGAAGTTCTGTTTTTTTTCTCCTTCATCCCCCACCCCCTGCGGTTTAGGCCGTGGGATCTTTGTTTTCTCACTGTAGGATCAGAGAGTCACTAAGATCCTTAAGGCAGAGACGTGGTTAGTGAGTGAGTGAATATTACGTCGAACTGATTAGCAACACGAGGGCTTTTGGCGACGGTCCGCGTAATTTTGAACCATGGTCAAGTGACGCGGACGACAACTGAGCTGGCACCCCCCCTCTCCTAACTACCACACCAACGGGAGTATGTTTGAGCTCTCGACAGATTTAACGTGCATCGCGCCCCTACACGGCGGATCTTTAGTGGTACTGGGATCGAACTCATGAAACGTTAGCCATGATCCGATGCCTAGACCACTTGGTCGCGTGGCCACGAGGCGTGGTTAGACAATGACGAACATGTTTCGATACCTGACTTCGACTGCTGCGTACAATTTAAACGACCGGACCACAGAGCAGTTGTTGTTGCGATCTATCGTAAACAGAACAGCTCACATGTTGTGGCTTGGCATAAGGATATTACTTATTGTCAAACAAGAGGATTGGGTATTGTTAGTCGAGATATTGGGGACATATGTGCGGCAAAATGCTTTTTTGAAAATGGACACACAGTGATTTCGGTGGTCGTATACATTTCTCCGAATCAAACCGTTCAAAAAATTAAGGATTTCCTGCATGTTTTACTTTTACCATATTCCAAAGGTGTGGTTCTGCTCTTTTTTTTAAAAAAAAAACTATCACTCGCTTCCCATGATTTTGAGTGGTAATTTTAAAGTTAACTTCAGTTTGCTAGAAGCCGAGCCACTCATAGCTTTTTTGAATGATGAACTCAAGCTCGAAATGAACACAAACCGAAATGTTTCGACATCTAACAGTGGTACTGTTATTGACGCTATTTTTCACAACGGTTTTTAAATACTTTGAAAACACAAGTATATGTGCATATTTTAGTTATCATAAATTATCATTAGCGCTCTTTCCCAAATTGAACAAGAATAATTATTTTTGATAAAAAATTTCATTACTCCTTGTGTTAATTAAATAAAATTTTTATTAAAGATATAATTATTCCATAGAAAATTATTTCCAATCATACTCGATTCATTTTTTTCAGGATTTAAGTTGCTATTGCGAATTTACCACGATAACATGTCAGATGTTACACATCGTATGCGACTACTGTAAGGCTCTCTCGTTTCTTTTTTTCAAACACTTGCAAGATTTTCGATCTAATTCATAGACATTTGCCATTTGGTCCACAAGGTCTACACCTCCCATGATTTTGTTGTAGAATTCGATTGCTACAGGGCACTCAAATTCTTCTTTGCTACCATCTATCCAAGACGAGAGAGACACATGTGCCCCGATAATAAAAACAAAAGAAAACACTTTGCCCCTTACCAGTTTATTAGAGGTAATCCGCTTCGTGAGTAATTTATCTGTCCTTAGATTTATAGATCAATCAAAATTTAATCGAAAATTGGCGGTATTTTCCAAAACTAAACTATTTACGTTCGTACAGTATGGAATGAAATGCTACAACACTTCAAAAACGCGGGAATTGCATTATGTATGGTAGTGCCATCTGTGATAGAAAATACTTTCAAAATATTGGCATGGCTAGTGGGAAAGTCTCCAATTAGACAGAGAAGTGTTTCTGTCACAAAAGAATTTTTTGAAATTTGCTTGGGACATATGTATCCCGTTAGGTGCGAAAGGGATAACGCGCACTTTTAACACTAAAAATAAGATCAAAATCCTCAGGTGCTTGTTATTCGCCGGGTACAAACATGAGAACTTTGAAAATAAATGAAGATGAGCACAGAAAAAAAAAATAGATTCTTGCATAGATTGAAATAATGTTTATTTAAAAGAAATGACATTTTCCTTATGAGCTTCAAAAGGGCTGCTGTTCTAGAAATAAAATATTTTTTCTATAAAGCTGGAAACAATACCTCGAATAAATAACTTAAAAGCATAAGAGCATTGCGCACGTACATTTCAGATTTCTTCGTAAAAAAGAGGTTGCGCGTTATACGGTGGATATAATTAGGAATTAAAAAAATGTGTGCATATAGCTTGAAAGTGGTTCGCGTTATACGCCAGATTTTACAGTTATCAATAACGTTGAAAAGTTTATTATTATTTCTTTGAGTGTATAAGAATTTTTTTTTAAAGTAAAGGCAGGCGAATGTCTTTGAAAAGGGATCAGATTTTTTTATGGACCGTTATCGGTCCTCTGATTCTGTGATTAAAAGTCCTTGCTCCAGATCAGGGATACTCAACTTTTGTCTGCTGCGTTGCATGCATATGTCAGTCATTTCCTGCGGGCCACATACACATGTTAGCTTAGCTATTTAACGTGAACCCCAGCATGAAATTAAACGGGGGAGGGAGAAATGTTTAAGACCAAGATAACATTATTTAAAATTTAAAATAAGGAAAATTGATCAAAATATTATAACTTCTATTTTGCGTTTTTTAATTATTATTTTTTAATATTTTTGATTTTTGTCACTAACACTAAATAAAAAGAATTGAAGAGACACTCCTTCATAATTTCTGCATCAGTAAATGGTTTCATATGATTACCAATAATATAATAAAGTTCATAAACTTTTTCTGCCTGTTTATATTGGTATTTTTTAAGTACAGCACTTTCGTGACAAATCAAAAACAATTACTAATCTATATATTTGTTTTTAACTGCAAAACATTCAACCTCCAAATCATTCGAGTATTTTTCGCTTACAAGGTATGAAAGGTTGTTCAAAATTACTTACATCCATAAAATTGACGCTACTCCACTGTCGTCTGTTGTCACTAACCGTAATCGTGATAAATAGTAAAAGAATATCAATTCGCGCCCATACAACATGGAGAGCAAAAAAGCAAAATTGATGTATTTGATATCTTGTCAAAGAATTTCCCACCAAATTTTTAATACACTATCTTAAATAAAATAATTTCTCAGAGCAATGGGTCATGACCGGGCCACTTAAAAAGCCTCAGTGGGTCGCAGGTTGAGTATCGCTCTTATAAAACAAGGGTGGGCAAATAGCAGCTCTCGGAATACTTGAGGCCACTTAACTATTTTTGTGGCCCACTAAAACAATCATAAAACCATATATAAATGAAATGTTTTTATATTTGGATCGATATATTTGTGAGAAAAGTTGTGACTTATTTATACGTGTCCGTTCACTAACTCCTTGGGAATTCCTTTAGGGCAAGCATTATTTCAACCAACTTTCACCGAAGAGAAGAAAACGTGATTATGCAAATTAAGTTTAATATATATTCTGTATTCACGAGTTTTAAGAGTTAGTGAAGTGAGAATTGAAGATTAGTGAAGTGAGGATAGCTCGGATGTAAAGTGAATTAATGAAAAGCTAGCAATCCGGCAGTAGTACGTAAACAGTGATGTTGAAGTAAACAGTAAGCATGGAGTTTGAATCTCTAAGAAGTGCTGACGTCAACTATTAGTGTTCAAGACTACGTCAAATAGTTAAAAGGAGTGCAAGAATTCAGGTACTGCAATTTTAGTTCAAAAAGAAGTTAGAGAGTTAAATCATTAACAAGCTTCTTAAATCCTTGTGTGTTATCGGGAAGATAGATTCTCATGATCATAGATATTGTCCCCACACTATCTTGTCTCACCTTCGCGCTCTAGTTGATCACATTTATGTTAATAAGAGCGTGATTTGTGTCTGTGTTTAATATAGAGGTACTAAATAATTTGAGTTCATCATGTCGTCCGATCATTTAGTTTCTCCTACACATCTAGCAGGGTTAGGGGGACGAAGGACTAACAATTCCTTACAAAGTTTTCTTTGAATAAAAATGAGCAAGAGTTAATATAGATGTAAATTAGCAGCCATTAACTTGCAGGTTGTGAAAAGCGGATCTTGTAATTTTGAACCACAATCAAGTGACAAAGATGGCACCTGATGCGGCACTCCTTTCTTTAAGCTATCACACCTTTCCAACTTGTCAATAATCTAGAATAATATACAGAATAGCTGTGAAAAGATAAAATTCTTCAGTTAAATTTTCTCATTGAGTGAGTGACATGTCTATTGATGTCGTTCTCTAAAGCAACTCCTATCGTTGACATTCCTTGTAAATTTGAACTATAGTCAAGTAATGTGGATGATACCTGAGCCTTCACCCCACTCACCTAATTTAATCATCTTGCCAACTTGAAGCCTTTGAACATCAAAAACAAAATAATAATGTGTTTCATCTCCTCTATACGACGGGTCTTCAAAGGCGTGAGAACTTCAAATCGAGATTCGACAACGTCAGCCAAAATTTCGTGATTTTGACTATTCTATTGCCACCACATTAGATTAGAAAACCATACCGCACTTATTTTCTATAAACACAAATATGCACTTACAAGATAAATTGTATATTTATAAATCTAATTAACCGTTTACAAGCTTTATCCGTAGACTAACCATACTTTACCACAAAAATACCGCAACCACAGTACTTGAGGATACTACCTTGTCCTTAATTTGTGCTCACAAGTGTACTTTTTTTTAGAAAAATTTATATACATGAAATATTTATATATATGTAAGTATAATTAAATTAGATCTAAAATTAAACCCCTTGACCACTGTTAACTTTTATTTTTCCGTTACATCATCAAGTATTTAAATTTTTTATCCAGTTTGGGAATGAAGAACACATGGCCCTAAGCAGAACTTTTATCTGCGACCATTAATTTTTATTACCTCATATGTCATGCTTAACTTTCAAATATACCTCTTCAACAAGAAGTGTACTTGAGAAACATCTGCCTAAGTGGCCGCAGAATCTGATACTTAACGCGTGTCCGTTTTGCTCTTAGCAAGCTGATCTCAAAATGTCTTCGTTGAATAAAGACAGTTTTTTCCAAATGCCTTGATGTTACTCGAAAACATGACACTATATTTATTTTATTCATACTTATAATAATATATATTTATCTTAAAATTCCGTGAATTTATTAAAAAAATATTTTCTTAAGAAACGGTTTCTCAAAAAGTCCTACTAATATACATATATCACTTTAGAAACTTAAGAAATTTTGGCTTTATATCTTAACAATTAAACATGAAATAATTTTTTTAATAAAAAAATTATGTACCATGCTTTTAAAACCAAACCATTTTCATACATTGTCATCAACTTCTGAGCTATAGTCCAAACTTCAAGTTTCTAGCTCATCGGAAAGTTCATTTAAAAACATTTACAAAATTCCATCCGGACAGTCATACAAGAATACGAATTAATAAATAGATGACAACTTAGGGGGCCCTCTTTGGCACCAGAGCCACGAAATGGAATAAGTAGACCAAACTTGAACCGTGCTATCGACAGGTTTTCTTTGTTTATGTAAATTCGTGTAAGTTACGAAGTTACGGGACCCTGTCGAAATCGGGGCCCGAGTTCGATATTAGAACTTCTTTTTTTAACATTTTCATGCATTGCCATCCACTTCTGAGCTGTGGTCCAAATTTTAAGTCTCTAGCTCATCGGGAACTTAGTTTAAAATCAATTACAACACTCTTCCGGACAGACATAAAAATCTCTTCGGTGGCCTGGGTTCGAGACTAGAACTTCTTTTTTACATTTTCATGCATTGTCATCCACTTTTCAGATATGGTTCAAATTTAAAGTATCTAGCTCATCGGGAAATTAGTTCAAAATCAATTATAAAATTCCACCCGGATAGGCAAACAAGAAAGTGAGTTACTAAAAACATGGTAAAACTATTTTCTTTCTTCCAATTTGAATTAGATCTAAATTTGTAAATCAAAATTCTATTTGAAGAAGAAACAACGAATGTATTGCTGCTGCAAAAAGAAAATGCGTTAAAATTTAAAATTTCTTAGAAGCTTCAATATTAAACAACCACATTCAAAATCAAAAAAGCTCTTTTCGTACCAAAAGTACAAATTCTCAGAGATAGAGTTTGAACATTTTCTACATAATGGTATTTTCTATTCCGGACCATGTCTTCTCTCCGCTTTTCTTTTTTGCAGTGACAATGCCAGGTTAAATGGCGCCTAGTAAAAGGATTCCCAGGATTACAGTCCAGTCATTTATTAGACAACTGCCACAGAAAACTCTAATACTAAAATAAAAAGAACAAAAAACGCAATAGCTACATTCTGGAAAATGTTTGCTTAACTTTATCTACTTTATCTTAGATACTTCTTTTATTTTTACGCCCCTTAATCCCAATATATCGATATATGTTTATATCCATTTTTCTCTATATACTTATCTCTATTATCTCTTTCTATATATATATATATATATATATATATATATACAATTTTGGAATAATTTTATTTATTTTGTATAATTTTTTATATCTATCATTGATTTAATGTTATTATTGTTCTAAGTATGAAATTTGGTATATGAACAGCAAGAATAAAAACGAATTCAGGAAAATTCAAATATTTATTTCTTGTATAATAACTGAGAATATATTTTTCTGTTGTAAAATTAGCAGTATTTCTGAACTTTATTCGACTTCAATTTTTTTATCCTTTATTCATAAATCTAAATATCTGTGCTGTCTCATCTATGGTAAAACAGTTATTTTTTTGTATAATTTGGTTTAAAGTGAATGGAAACTTACTAGAGCTTTGAAAACCAACACAAAACTGAGATGTAATGACTGAAAGTAATGCTTTAAAAATGTCTTGCAGCAAACAGTTAAGTCATATACAGTGGACCACAAAAGTGTTCGTACACTTGCAATTTCCCATAAAATTTAACGTTTTTGACTAATAAAAATTAATATATTGTAATTGTAGTTTGTTTTATTATATCTGCAACTTGTTCTCAATGGAATGACATATTGAATTTTTTAAAAATAGTATAACTATTATTTTTGAAAATTAATAATAGAAAAGCTACTGAACAATTTTGCCACAAAGGTCTTCGTGCCTTTAACAAAAATCTCAGCATAGCTTTAAATATTGTATTTATTTCTTAGTTTATTTGTAGGATATCTTTTAAGGTCCACAACAACTTTTAAACTTCTTGGTATAGATTTAATGAGTTGTAATTTCTGCATCGAGTTTCCTCCATGCTTCTGTGATTATTGTTTTTAGTTCCCGTTATGTGTTTATATGTCATGTTTTCTTTTTTTTTAAATCAAATTCTCACCAAATATGTTCTACTGGGCTAAATAAACTGATCAAGAAGGTTCTTTAGAATTTTGGGACAGTTATAGAGATACCAGTGGCTTACTTAGAGAGCAGTACGCTTGACGCCATTATCCTGTTAAAAAAGGAAGTCGTCTCCTATATTTAAATTTTGAGCGAATAATTTAAAATGTCTCTTTA